>JAYMSL010002668.1:0-13819 GCA_036897195.1 Plantago coronopus | reverse complement strand
CCGACCGCTGAAACCATCCTCACCGTTCTGCCACCGCTACTGCTACGACCCAATCCTGCACCAACCACTCCCAAAGCACCACAATCGTCCACTACTGCTCTACCTCCACTCCCGCCACCAAACACCACAATCGATCCTCCTCACCTCACCATCCTCTTCAGTGATTCATCTATTTGATTAAGTATTCAACTCGAATTCATAAATTTTTTATGTGATACCGAAAAAATCTACTTGACTCGAACAGACCCACGGGTCTATAATTGTGCAAGTTACACTACCTGGCTATGACAATTGAAAACATCGATCGTTCAATGTTCGATAATTCATACAGGGTCCATGCATTAAAAAGGGTGCAAATTGGGAAGCATATTGAACCGACGTCAGGATGTTTATTTATATCCGTGCATTTTTCAGGAGCTAAATATTATTCTAGAAACACAAAAGGCCCCGCTACTTAAAATCACCATGGACAGCTTGCTTCTCCACACAGATATATATCGTATTATAAAGTCAATAATTAGGTAGCTGGAACAAACACTTATTAGGTACATGTGACTATATGTGTTTTCGAACGTAACTTGACCCACAAATAATTGTCCCAATTTATTAAATTCATTTTTTATCATGCAAATTGGACCATTTTCTTATAAATATCATAAATTCAGTATCATCAATTGCTGGCTATCGGTTTAACTTGTCATTCTCGCTCTTGCAAAATGAAATAAAACCATTTTATGCTATATGTAATCCTTTTATCACAAATAGCAAGGTTCTAATCTCGAATTCCATCATAACAACTTCAAACATTTAGATATAGAAATTTGGATCCGATATGTTTATTTTATTTTTGAAACGACAAATTATACAATCTCGACTAGTATACTTAGATATATAATGAATTGTTTAGTAGTACAATCTAAGGTGGTCTAAGGTGCTTTTTCGCGGGTGTTCGAGTTTCCCGGCTTTGTTTGTTAATGTGCAAACCTTTTACACTCTAGTTACATTTATAATTAATAAAATTTTACTGTGGAAAAATAATAATCTAAGGTGGTCTTATCTCAAAATAATAACACCAGACATGAGGATTAGATCTTACTACCATGACAAGGTGATATTTAGTTTCCTCACATAACAACTGATGCTTTCATATTCAACGTGTAGAAAATGGAACGTATCTTAATTCACTATAAAGAGATAAGATCAAGTAAAAAATGTCCAATTACACGATCGATAAAGTTTTCTTAACAAGAACTATGTCGTCCAATAAGGTTCAAGGACATTCGAAGTCCAACCACAAACTCAGGCATATATCCCATGCATTAATATTCTTTATATCTAGGTTTGACTCAAGGTACACATACCTTCGGATATGTTGAATCCTACCTCGCCTGACCAAAGTCTGGTTGGTAATATTAATCGTTTTGTTAGTAAAGTCGAGTCACAACCCTTGAATTCAATGATGAGCTCTCTATTCTCTAACTTAGAAATCAAACTATAGCTACATTATAAACTCGAAAGGTTAAATTTTAAAAAAAAATTAAGACGGTCTAGCTGTAGTCAATAGAGAAAATGAGTTGCATGTACGAGGTATGAGGTTCGAGTCATGTATGACGTATATTTTTGTGTTTATCAATTACTTTGTAACAGGTTGTTGAAATTTTTTTAAAAAAAACCCTCCACCAATCATGAAGTCTGCATGACATATTTTTGGAGAAGTTGAAAAATGGTAAATTGTTAAAAAAAAAAAAACTATTGAAAGAAGTACACACTAAACTAAGATTGCAATATTTTATTAATCTGAAAATGAATTTAATAAATAGGCGAGGGATCGAATTTGAGGGGGGAGGACATACATGATACATTTCCGCATGCAAGTTGTGATGAATCAGATGTAAATTCATTCATTAGTTGACCCAATGTGTTACACAGATAGCGAAAGAAAATGACATTTGTGTCACATAAATAGCGACTACACAATGATATTTTAATATCATTTTAGGAATTTCCTTTAATATTCTTTTAGAATTTTCAAAACATTGAAAATATACAACTAGTTCTAGTGCTAGTACTAATAATGTGTACTCGCAAATGCAATTATTCATCTTCCACTTGTCAGCTGCTATTGTATACTACTATATTGAATGAGAAATTTATCACTTCTAGTTGAGGAACATAATTTAAGCCTCCTGGGTTTTGGTTGTGAATCTCAATGTCTAGTCACGGTAATGTCTGGTATGGTATTGTGTCATCTCTGTAATTGTTCGTGACATCTCTTATACTATTTTTTAATTAATGAAAATATTGTAGTTTCAAAAATCAAATAAAATTTAAATCTCATATACCCTAGGTCATTTCGAACTCTTATGAATTAATTCAGGCCTGACCCTATAACGTGGAGACTCCATTCAAAAATTTGAAACTAAGCCTCTATAATAACGTTCAACTCATTGTTTGTTGATATTCAATTCATCTGATGCGTAAATAGTCATGACCTGAACAAAAGCGTGATTGTAAGAGGCCGAAAATTATACGCATGGGCAGCTTCAATCAAATTTTATATCTTCTTGTATGGGTTATGCGATTGAGTTTCGTTAAACTACAACATTTCATTTTATGTAAGCCTATGCATATTAGTAATGGATCCTGGACTGGAGATTCTCAAAATTGAGGGACCCTAAACGGCTGTATAGATTGCATGAGTCCGGAACCCGTCTGAATTAATCAAATCTTGTGTTACATTGGTACATTGAACATATATGATTAAACACTAACCTATGTAGTTCCTGTATACAACTAGTATTGCACACTCCATGATTACGTTTAGTGGAGAACAATTACTATCAACCCTATAACCTAACTTGAGGAAAAGATGAGTTTGCAGTTAAATTCAAAGTAGTAGGGAAAGTTAGTTATTGGGGCAATTAATAGACATCAGAGAGTGGGACTTGGAGAAATAAAGGCCAGGACCTTACCCTATAAGTTATAAAGCACGATAGATCTCCAGCATAACTAAAAGGACACCATGGAAAAGGAATTTTGCTATCTGCTATGATTATAATTGAGAGACATTCGTAAGAGATGGGACTATCTTGATGTTACACCGTCGATGTCCTTTTCTTTCAACTAAATTTGATGGAAGAATTTTAAAGCAACACAAACGAATGTATGTGTGAAAAAAGAGTTTAAAAAGTAACTCCCTTCAAAATGATTGTCATCGTGAATTTCATTTTTAACTGCAACAAATAACAACGGTGTAGAAAAAAAATTATTGGACTTTTCCTAAGAGTAGTAAGAGGGTTATCCGTAGGAATCCGATTATAGGGAATGCCGGAATATACTAAATTGTCGAAAGCTCACCCAAGTTGTGACAAGTGGGGCCGATCAGCTCAGTCGAGGCCACAAGGATCGATGGGACTATTGTGGTGGTCCATCCATTGTTGTCAATCGGCGCAAGCCACACTACTTATACACCTGCTGATTGCCGCCCTTCTGCGGCTCCATCAGGCATCAACCCTTAAGGCAGGATCTGATTGTCATCTCACAATTTCCATGATCATTAGAGATCAAGTTATGTTTTCGAGTATCCCCTCCACCACACATCGGTGGGATAATCTTTCATTGATCATAATATCTGGTCAGATTTGCCGAAACAGATTGGATCTTGAAGTTAGTGGTCGCAATGGACAGGGTAAGACCCCTATTAGGATCCTATTTTTCGGACACAGACTCGTACCCTACCCGGATATGGTCGGATCCAGACCCAACCCTGTTTTTCGAGACCCGACCCTGTTTTTCGGGTCGGGTCTAATGTATAAGACAAGAATCCATTAAAGTACCAAGAAAAATGAAACTGCAAGAGTTGGTCCTGCAAGTTTAAACAGGAAGCTACAAAAGAAATGAATTAAATTAGCGTTAAGACCCTTTAGACTCGATTATATCAGGTCATCACCCGGATCCGGACCCTAGGTCCGGTCTGAGTATGAAAATAATAGGATAGGGTCTGGACCCGGACCCGACCACTACTTCAAACACTAAGGCTCTCGATGCCAAGATGACTGCACTAGATGTCATGCCTATATAAAAGGAAAGGAAATAAAAAAGAAACTCGAGCAAAACTCTAGTTTAATAACGCAGTAGACGGAGAATTCGTTTCACCATACCGTGGCTAGATATATCAATATGAGACGATTACAAAACAACTGAGGTTGTTTCTTGAAGTCGAGCACTTGAAGAAATTATGAGATAGTGATACATAAAAAAACATATTGCAAATATTTTTCTTAGCACGAAAATTGAGTTGCATAAAAATAAAGAGAGAGTCATACAAAAATAAGAGGGGTATACAAAAAATAAAATAAAAACATCTTGCAAATTAGTTAAAAACATTTTACAGATTAGTGATATAGCTAAATTTAGTAAATTTCTGTAAAAACAAATCTGCCTTATTTTACTTCTAATCTAAAACTAACATAATCTTTTAATGAAATTTTCAAACTTTCCCATAATCTCACATTCCCACTACCAATACCAAGCATCATCACTTCCATAAACCTTACGTGAAAATATTTCGCCTACTTGATGATACTTGAACAAAAGAGAAGTAGTGCTTGTTTGTATAGTAATACTTGTTATAACCATCCAACTTTAAGAAATATTTTTCTCGTTATTACTAGTAGATTGATGCTTAAACATGTGAATGGTGTTTGTCATAACGATGCAACTTCATGAAGATTCAATTCTTTGATGTTCATATGAGTCCCCCTCTTCATATACAATCCTTCTTTGTTTCTTTGTTTCTTAGCTTGTCATAACCATGCAACTTTAATAATAGTTATTTTCCTTATTACGAGAAGATTGATGCTTGAGCATCGTTGCACATGTATTACACAATAGTGATGCATGCCCGAAAATCAATGATGCTTATATGGAGGATGAAGTTGTGATTGAGCTTTTCCGATTAGCAGAACTGAACGGATATAAAAATGTGTTTTTCAGATGTTTGTTAAGTTGATTGTGTTATTGCTTGGGTAATTCAGATGCTTGTTAAGATATTTACTATATTAAGTTATCAGTAGATTTTCTTGTTGACTAGTTTACTATATTTAATAAAGGATCATCGTCAGTTAACATATAGGTACTATTTCACAACAAAGATTTTATGTATCACTTAAGTGTATGAAGTATCTAAGAAAGACAATAATTCATAATTTTTCCTTGAAGAAACTATGATGTTGTCAAACAGTCCTAACCAAAATCACAAACATAGGCACAATTCAATATTCTTGCACATACTACAAAATGAACAGATTGAGTTTCATGCTATGAATATGAAAGTTGAAGCTATTATTAACCCTAATGAGCCTGAACATAAGCGTTAGTACAAGATTTCCTAACACGAGACACTATCCTAGAAATGATATTTTGGTCTAGATGCAGCCTTCTGCAATGATCCAATACCTGAACTACTAAGAGAGGGAGGATGATTAGTCACCTTCAGCCGGTTTGACCTAAGGGAAAACCGGAGTTAAGATTTAACTGCCTTCACAAACTGGATTTTCATTAAGTTTGTGAATTAGCAGGAATGAAAAAACCTCAATATTCGAAAATGAGGGAAGACAGGGAGAGAAACCGTAGAGCCTTTTACCCTAGGTTCCCGGCCGCCCACCGGCCACCATATTCTCACCTCCATAGCCAAACAGCCCACCCCTTAGCCAACATTCCCCACAGACCAAACATACCAAGCTCCGACAAAATCTGGCGTGCAATTACTAACAATGGTAGAAAGATAGGGTTAAAAGAAGAGTTTACACTGTATGTTACAAACATCCCGCCTGAGATTTCGGCTAAAGATTTAGGTAAGGAACTAAGTCACATTGGGCCGGTTTGGGAAGTCTACTGCCCGGAGAGAAGGAATAAGTATGGAAAGAGGTTTGCCTTTGCAAAGTTTAAAGGAGAACTCGGTAAGGAAGAAGTGTTGGCAAGAGTGAAGGACCTATGGTTGGGGAGTTTCAAAGTGCTAGCAAATTTGGCAAAATTTCAAAAAGGTAATGGAGGACTAGCGGTAAAACAGACGGAGGTGTATAAGAAGATAGTAAGGAAGGATGCAATAGCAAGTCCAGCTCGGATTAAACAAGGAATCAGTTTTAGGGATGTAGTATTGCAAGTTGGGGTCTCAGCAGATTCTGCAGTTGGTAAAAGGGTTACTGGAATGGCTCCTACGCAACACGATCAGGTTCTACGGGCTGTCCCAGAGAAAGAGGACGAAGATTGGGCTCTCAAGACAGTCAAATGCAAAGTGCAGATGGGGATCACGGTAGCATCCATTGAAAAGTTCCTTGAAGATTCGCAGATTAGGGAAGTTAGTATCCGGAAACTGAACTCGGAGACTATGATACTTGTCCCGCCATCGTTTGAAAGGGGTAAGGATATTGTACAAGTTATGAAGTCGAAGAAAAACATCGGAATCCTGGAAACACAGTTTGTTGACAGATTAACATCCAACTCAACGAGGGAGGTATGGGTTCACGTTTACGGCCTTCCGTTTTCAGTATGGAACGCTAAGACATTACGAGAGATCGGTGAAAGGTGTGGAACAGTGATACAATTGGGAGAAGACACCGTAGATAAGTCTGAACTTAGATTTGCGAGAATTCAGGTGGAAACCCAATCGATACAGTTAATCAGAAAGGAGGTTAAAATACTCTGTTGGGATGAGCTGATTACGGTATACATAGTAGAGGAGAATTTCAGTGAACGACTTGAGATAGAACAGGAATGGCCAGAAGAAGCTTCGTCGGAGGAATCAGAGGCGGAGGATTCCGGCGAGGACGAGATGGGATCCAGCGACGAGGAAGAGGAAGAGTTTCCATCTCCGTCTAGGGTTCCGGAAAGTCCATTAATTATGGCGGCGGGCATGCAGAAAGAGACAGAAATTGAATCGACCAGTAATCGGGAAGTGGAACAGTCGGGTGTTGGAAATGATGAGGGTGTCAGAAAAGAGGAATTTCGAGATCCGAGGAATCATCTGAGTACGGCAGTGGCAGGGACCCCACAGGAAGACGGAATGAATTTGGAGAAATGTCTGAATGAGTCAGCAATAGAAAATGGGCTGGAAGCGGTTAAACTAATGGACCAAGGCAACAAGCCCAATTGCAAGTTCAAGCCTAAAAAAAGAGGGGAGAAATTGGGCTTAGCTAATGGACCAGTAATAGGGGCAGGAACGGAGTTTAGACCAAATTCGGATCCATTCCAAATTCAGGAGGTGATTGATAAGTTGGATGTGAATCAAAAGATTAGAGGTAATAAGATGAAGAAGTCAGAAGGTACTGCTGGTAAGAAAGGCACGGAGAAAATTACATGGGATGAATTTATTGCAGACATCGATTCTGGTAAAAAGAGGCTTCAGGCGGAACGGGGAATTGAAAACAGAGAAACAGAGAAGGTGGATGTAGTAAAGTTCAGTATCGAGCAGGAGGCTGGCCGGAATTTGGAGGCAGTTCAACAATTGGGGTTCATTCCGGAGGATGTCAAGGAAAGAAGTCTGGAGATTTTCAAGCAGTGGGAGACTAGAGATAGGGAAGGTTTGAAAATAGTGAGAGGAGAAGGTGCAGAAAATAAATCAGTGGTTGTTTGATGCGGATTTTAAGCATAAACATAAGGGGGTTAGGACGGAGAATCAAAAGTAAGGAAATAATGGAGATGGTTAAGGAAGAAAAGGCGGATATGGTGTGTATTCAGGAGACTAAACTGGGCTATGTGGATAGGAAAATTGCAGATAGAATTTGGGGGGGGGGTAGTGATTGTGAATGGGCACATAGTGGAGCTATGGGAAGTGCTGGGGGCTTGTTAATCATTTGGAACAGAGCTACCTTTGTTAAAGAAAGTATATGGGGTGAGGATGGATTTCTCGAAGTCAGTGGTAATTGGGAGGGGGTGAAGGTGAGTGTTACGAACGTCTACGGTCCTTTGGAAAGCAGAAGCAAATCAGAGCTGTGGGAAAAATTGACAGCTAGAATAACGGGCAGTACAACGAAATTATGGTGTTTGTGTGGCGATTTCAACGCGGTTCGGAATCCGGGGGAAAGAAAGAGTATTAGCAGGAATGTTATGACTTCGGATATGAGGAGGTTTGATAGCTTCATTAAAGAACTTAAATTGGTGGACCTCCCGCTTAATCGACGTAAGTTTACATGGTATCACCACAATGGTGTGAGCTGTAGTAGGCTCGATCGCTTTTTGTTGTCAAATGAATGGTTGGAGAAGTGGCCTAGCCTTAGTCAGTGGGGGGTAAAGCGTAGGGTGTCGGATCACGTGGCAATATTGCTTAAGGAAAACTGTCCCAATTGGGGTCCGAAGCCGTTTAAGTTCATTAACGGCTTATGCAAGTTGGAAGGCTTTAAAGAAACAATTGAAGAAGAATGGAGCAAACTGGATATTGCAGGGTGGGGGGGATATGTGTTGAAGGAGAAACTCAAAAAAATTAAGATGGTGATCAAGGAGTGGAAATTGCAGCAAGGAGGGAAACTGGAAGTGGAAATCAAGAAGTTATCAAAGGAATTGGAGTGGAAGGACTTAAGTGCTGAAGGAGTTGAGCCGGAAGAAATCTTGGAATCCAGTGAGTTGAATGCGGTCCAGGGATCGTATGGAGATGCTGTTGAGAATTCAAATAGTCAGGAGGATTTTAACACCGGTCGGTTATGTGATTTACAGCAACAACTGATCGAGGCTATGGAGTTTAAAGAAAATCTGAGACACCAACAATCGAGGCAACAGTGGCTAAATGCGGGAGACTCGAATACCAAATATTTTCACTCGTGTGTGGAACGGAAAGGAAGATTGAACAGTATTGGTGGTGTGAGAATTGAAGGAACGTGGTTCGAAGGAGTAGAACAAACTAAAGAAGAGGTGTGGAAATTTTTCCAAAAAAGATTCAGTCTTGATAGAACATGGCAAGCTAAATTGGAGGTTATAGAGTGTAAGAAATTGCTACAGGTGGACAGAGATGATCTTGAGAGACCTTTTAGTATCGAAGAAATCAAGGAGGCTGTTTGGAGTTGCGGACTTGACAAAAGTCCGGGGCCGGATGGTTTTAATGCATATTTCTATCGGAAGTTTTGGGAGAGCATTCATGGAGATGTAGAGAGAGTTATGCTTGAATTCCACTCACATTCCAAGCTGGTGAAAGGCTTGAACAGCAGTTTCATCTCATTGATACCAAAGAAGAAAAATCCGGTGGGAATAGAGGAGTTTAGGCCAATATCTTTGATCGGAAGCATTTACAAAATCTTGTCCAAAATGCTATCAAAGCGGATGGCTAGCAAGATGGAGAACATTATTTCAGCCCCTCAGACAGCATTCATTGGGGACAGAAACATACTTGACGGTGTAATGGTTGCGAACGAGATTGTTGATGAAGCTAGAAAGAAAGGAAAGGAGGTGTTAATGTTTAAAGTTGATTTTGAGAAAGCATACGACTCGGTAAGATGGGATTTTTTGGAGGATATGCTTAAGAAGATGAACTTTGGTGATAGATGGATTGGATGGATACGTGAATGTGTTATGACTGCTTCTTCATCCATTCTCCTCAACGGGAGCCCGACTAAGGAGTTCAAATTGGAAAAAGGTTTGCGTCAAGGAGATCCTATCTCTCCTTTTCTCTACCTAATCGTGGCCGAGGGTTTAAATTTGATGATGGAAAAGGCTGTTAAGAGTTTGGACTTCCGTCCAGTATTGGTGGGGAAGGAGAAATTGGCGATATCACATCTACAATACGCCGATGATACGATATTTTTTGGTGAAGCATGTGCGGAGAATGTGGCGATGTTGAAAAGTATTCTTCGAACTTTTGAGCTTGTGTCGGGGCTGAAAATTAACTTCCACAAAAGCTCGCTGATTGGTGTGGGAGTGGACCGTGAGAGACTTGAGGGGTGGAGTGAGACTTTAAATTGTCAAGTCGGGGAGGTTCCGTTTGTTTACCTGGGGCTGCCGGTAGGAGATAGGAGTAATGGCAGCAAGATGCGGGAACCGGTGGTGGAGAAGGTGAAAAATCGTATTGCTAGATGGGAAAACCGCTTTCTTTCATTCGGTGGTAGGCTCGTTTTGATCAAGTCGGTGCTTGGCTCTTTACCTACTTATTTCTTATCCTTCTTTTACTTACCCAAATTGGTTTCTAAAGAATTGACGGCACTCATGCGTAACTTCTTTTGGGGGGGCTCTGATTCGGTGGTTCTCGTAAGGTACCTTGGGTCAAGTGGGGGGACATATGTGCTGAAAAAAATATGGGGGGTTTAGGGGTGAAAGATATTCAGAATTTTAACTTGTCGTTGTTAGGTTCGTGGCTATGGAAATTAGCAAGTGGCGCGAAGGGGCTGTGGGTGCAGGTTCTGACAGCTAAGTATGGAAATTTTTGGGAGAATGTAGTGGGGTTTAAGGAAGGCATAGTTAGGACTAAGGATTGGTCTTTGTGGTGGAGAAAGTTGATTAAGGTAGTTGGCACTAAAGAGTGGTTTTTTAACGAGTTTGTAAAGAAAATTGGGAGGGGGACAGGTACGAAGTTTTGGCTAGAGCCGTGGCTTGGGGACGGTTGTATTCTGAAAAATGCGTTCCCTCGACTATATAGGATTGAATCTAATAAAGAGTGCTCTTGGGAAGAGAGGGTAGGGGAGAACGGGAATTGGGTATGGAGGAGACGTTTGTTTGGATGGGAGGAGGATTTGGTTAGTAATCTGGAAGCTCTCTGCGGTTCTCATCATAATCGAACGGAGGAAGTGGATTTGTGGTGCTGGAAATCGGGCCAAAATGGAGTATATACAGTCAAAACGGGGTACCGGCAGATTGGCGCGGAAGATCAGAATCTAGGTACTACGAATGTTGATTGGAAGAAGGTGGTGTGGAACAAGTATACCCCCCTGAAAGTTCAGATATTGGTGTGGAGAATTGTTCGGGACAGAATTCCAACCATTGTGAATCTGCAAGAACGAAACATATTCAGCAGGGAAGCGGCTACGTTGTGTTATTTGTGCGGTGAAGAAGTGGAATCTACAGGTCATTTGTTCGTATCTTGCGTCACGGCAAAAGAAATTTGGAGACTTTTGGAAGCATGGACGGGGCTTGAGGTCGACTTAGCGGGAAGTATATCTTCTCTACTGCTCACTGCTAAATTAAATGGTAAACCACAGGCCAAGGAGCTAGCTACAGCAATCTGCCAAGGAGTGCTATGGGTCATCTGGGGTGCGAGAAATCGCACACACTTCCAAGGCGAGAAGATTCCGGTTCGTGAACTATTGGAACAAGTGAAAAGATGGTGCTGGAAATGGTTTAGAAACAAAGGGGAATTGAAGTCCTATCATGGGTTGAGAGAATGGTCACATTGTCCAATCCTCTGTCTCAAGTAGTTTCTGTTCAAAGTTTGGTTCATGTATTACTTGGTTTGGATATGTAGCTAGTGAATCTGTTTCACTAACTCTTGTAATTAATTTGTGTTATAAAATTTTTAGCCTTTTCCAAAAAGATTTAACTGCCTTCCGAAGTGGCGCTTCAGAAGACTTTAATGAGCAGTATAAGGTAGTTGAACATTACGTACCCACATTTAATATCTTTAAACCGTATATATAGGTTACCTCGGTGGACCCCATATGGAGCCCCCCTCGGACAAGTACCACTCCCCGGTCTTGAACCGTCTTGAGGGTCCAAGACCCCTCGAGACACTTCTCTTCGGAATTCCTTTTCTTGTGGGAGAGCAACACTTGTATTAACTCCCGCAACATTCTCTTCTATCATGGATCATCCCCTTGGACCTAATATATAGGAGCTCGAGGAACTAAGACTTGTAGTTTCTATCGTTTCCTTCCTTGTCAGGAGTCCTTGCCTCGAAGCCCATAGAGTATTGAGGGGCTCACACTTGAACTAATCGTTATGTCTTATAAGATGAAAGAAGAGGTTCTCCTTGGATCACAAGCCTATTCGAGGCCCTATCAATAATAGCTCTCTTTTCTTCTTTTTTATAACGGTAAAACGAATATCAATAGGTTCCCCATTCCCTCGAGGTGACTCGAAATCCCGACCTATTAGTTAGAGGTGAAGCAGGTACGTCTTACATGTAACCTTAGCATCAACTTTACCTTTGATAGTCTCATCTAGAAGCCCCTAGCAGCTACCTTTTGGTTTCAATGCACTCAATGACTTTCTAGTTTACTTTGTAAGGATCTAGTTACTACCTATGTACGAACGTCTGAAGCTCGGCTTCCACCTGATGTATAACTCTTGTTAGGAATGAATTTTCATTATAAAAAAAAAAAAGAAAAAAAGAAAACCATTCATACTAGGTAAACTTCGTATGTAATTTCCTTAAGCACGCATAAATAAAAGTAAAACTACACAACAATGTCCTCACAGTGTCATCAGTCATCACAGGTACACCTGTTCATTGTTGAACACAAAACCCAAATTTTCCAAAGTGTGACTGTATGTGCTTTTTGTTTAATCCACGGCTCCATTTTTCAACAAAATCATAGGAACTTCAAGAAGCAAAAAGTACCATAAGCATTGTTTTAAGTTGAAGTAGTACCTTTTGGAATTATAATATCATCTCTAGGTATGATTTAGGTCATGTATGAATCTAGGAAAGTCAACTAAAGTACAAATTAACTTTTCAATTAGTTTAGTGTAAAAGTCTGTGATTTGTCTTAAAAAGTAGGCCAAATTGTAAAACTTTTGAAAGATTCAATTACACGGAATTAAGAAGAAAAGGATTAGCTGGCTTCATGTTGTTTGAGCAGTATGTGCTCAAACATGTCTGCATCGGACATTCTTAAACCGTCTTTGACTTCAATTAGTACCTAGAAAACCTGCCACTAGTGCTGTAATTTCCAACCCATTCTTCAACGACACTCGTGATGCGGTAGGTAAGTTTTCCACGTTCATTGATAGCATACACTAGACAGGGATATGAGATATTATGATGTTCACTACTACTGAATACTCATCCAATCAAAACTCAAAAGCGTATTCATATTATAGCGACACGTATAAATATCTCTATGTAATGAACGGAACAAGAAGTTTGAGATAGATTAAAGTTATAACTTTTAACTACGTCATTTAAAATGAAAGTACGATATTTCAAGTTTCAAGACTTACCTTAAGCAAAATTTCATTCGGTTTTTCACAAGATTCATAAACTTCATTGTTTTTTTTACGGGTGGGAATCTACCAAAATTTTAACCAACCCGCTTACGGCGGGTTGACTAATTCATTAACCGCAACGGGTGTGTTTTTTATCTAACCGTCGCGGGTGGGTTGACGATTAAGCACGAGTGGGTGGCGGGCGAAAGGCGGGTGGGTTAAACAGATAATATATCGCACAAAAAATACCAAAACAATAATGAAATAAGTCTTAAATTTTAATGCATATCCAAAAGAAGTCAATAATTCACTATACAAATTGCAATGGCTAAATGAAGTCAATAATTCATAATCCAAATTACAAAATACAACACCAAAATAAGTTTTGAACTTTGAAAATTGAAGTTTTAAAAGTAAAAAGGTAGGTATATGTATAGGCGGGGGGGGCAGGGGTATGGCGCGCAGTGGCGGGTTTTTAAACGCCCCCCCCCCCCCCTCCCCCCCTTATATATTTTTTTTAAGGGGGGGGGTTTTTCTTAAAAATTAACCCCCCTTTGCGGGTTTGGGGGGGGGGGGGGGGGTTTTTTTTTTTTTTTTTTTTTTTTCACCCCCATTACTTTCACTTTTACTCATACTGTTTTTTAAAAGCCAGGAAAAAAAGGGAATTTTTGTTTGTAAGGGCTAAATGTTGTTTTAA
>JAYMSL010002667.1:0-13829 GCA_036897195.1 Plantago coronopus | reverse complement strand
CGGCATTACAATGAATAATAGTAACAGCTGTAGAAGAGATGATTGTCGTAGTGGTATTGCCTTCTCTTGAAATTGCAGAAACAGTCAATTTGCTTTCTATGTAATGCTACGATATCTTCTGTAAGAAGCCCACCTTCTTTGTAATTGGTGATAGGAAATTAGGAACCTGACCTGAAATTATCAGTGTCTGAACCAGTAGCTGACTAGCTGTAGCAAAACTGACATTGCAGCATAATTTCACAGACCCCTCCTGCAAAATCCTATCTCTCTGCCCCTAAATGGAACACTGTGTATACTTTATTAATTTGGTTTATACTTGAGGTTACAGTTCAGAAAGAATTTTGAAAAGTCTACTGTCTACCTCTATGTTAGAGGCTTCATTCTTAAAATTGGTAAGCATTGTGGAAAGGCTGCTACAATCTGAAAGACTGTTCACATGTTCAAGACTGCCTGAACTTTTTCTGATACTAAATGGTTTTCTTTTGATGGTGTCAGGTTTTCAGGTTGCAAGTCAATAATGGTATTCCTATCAAGAGTTGGTTCGATGACCCATCAGACTGTGCACTAATTGCCCTACTTCCTTTTCTGGAGACCTTGGTTGATGCCAATGACGTACGGCCCATCATTGCTAAGAAATTCGGTAACAAGGAATAAGGAGTTCCTTGTCTATCCTTGCTAGTTATTTAGTTCACTCTCATCCATCTTCTATAAACATCATTGGTTTTAGATGCTTTTTATTCCTTTGTTTGAGCCTGATATAATTGTTAAGTACAATATCCTCCTTACCCCATTTCTGTGTCTTCGCTTTTCTAGAATCTTGTTAGCTTCTAGGCTAATTTGTCGCAGAAGTTTATCTTCTTTTTTGTACAGCTATAGATGCTCAGATCCCTGAAAGTATGTGTATATGAATCAACTTATGTGAAATAAAATTGTGATTCTTATTTGAGCATTTGGTTATGTGCCTCGAGCATGCTGCCACAAGTTAGTGAGATTGTTTGTGCCTGTATACATTACTAAGTAGTTTGCATTAAAACTGGGGTTGATCATGGGTCAAAATGGGTGTAGGTACTAGAAAGTGTAGTTCATCCACAAGGTTTACAACTTGCGGTTCTGAATTTGTGATTTTACTACTTTTGACTGTTTGGCTCTTGAAATCTAGGATTGTCAATTTAAGATGAAAATAGGGTCGGTAGATGTCTAAATTATTGTCATCTATTGTGCATGATACTTTGTTATCTCTTGACTTCAATAAATTAAGGATATGGTTACTTTAAAGACAATGAGCAACGAAAAGTAACTGAATTCAGTGAATAGCTAAATGCCTAAATCCTGGGCTTGGTTAACTGAATTATAATTTTTGTGAGCTACTGTAGTTTTGTACGTCACCATTGAATCTTCATGTTGGATTTAAAAACAGAAAAGATTCTGCGACCCATTGTGTGGAAAACTTTGTACTAATTCAATAAGCACTTTTGCACCAAAGGACCTGTGAGTAAATGATTTATGATCACTTTTGTAAGTACGTCGTCTAAGATAGTTTAGTGTTTTGATGCATGCTCAAATTTTGTTTGGTGTTGGTTTGGATGTCAACAAGAGTCCTAATATTTTCCCGCCTTTTATGTAATGCTTGCACAGTCTAATTAGTCTTGCGGAGATAGCTTTCTCAACTTGGGCATGGCATTGTTTCCTTCTTAGGAGGCAACACTAACTAACTGACACATGTGGGACAAAGGTAGTCTCGAGTATTTGTAATTTTGAACGAGGTTAGTGTTACTTCTGCACTGGTATATGGAAGGAACCCCCTTAATCTTCTTGGAGTCAAAACTGTATTGAGTATTCAATGTATGAAGTTCATCAGGATGAAATATGTTTTAGTGTCTGACTGCCAATAATTAATCCTTATCTTATGCACGGGATAATAGGGTATGAATCCTGTTTTACAGAAGTAGTGTACGTGTACAACGGTATAGAGATTATATCTGCCGCTCACAAACTTGCGTAACACATCTATAAGCAACTTTTTTTTATTCTTTTATTCTCTCTGGCTGTGCATTGTTAGCTTCTTTCCATAATGTCCTCTTAATCTCTGAAGTGAAATAGAAGACTCCGTTCCAACATGTGATGTGCATCTTCATGCCAACTTTTCTTCAGGTTTTTTCTTCCACTTGCGCATTTTATCTTTCCTGATTCTTTGCGCCATGTTTTCCTCTATGGTTCAAGTCTGGTAAGACTAAACACTTGCTAGGATGGTTCTCTAACTCCTGCTTGTACTGTGATGTGTGCCATTGCTTAACACATCAGTACTCAGTAGTGATATAAACATTTGATTGCCTGAATGCAGGTCATTTGGTGATCTATACATTGTGTTTTCACGGACACAAGGAGTTACCTTTTATACGCTCAGTAGCTTTTAGTCTGTCTTGTAGCCGTGTTAATATATAGTCAAAACATTCACATGTACGCCGCCTACACCATTTTTATTTGTGTAAATATAACACATGATTACTTGTTAGTTGTAGGTCTTGTAAGCGTGTTTATAACTAATTAAAACTTTTATATATATATATACACCAGCTACCCATCTGATTGAATTTGTTGGTATGTACTGAAATTCAGATAATTTAGGTGAGATACATGATTGTTTGTTTTTGCTCCAAGTTGTTCGGTTGTATCTGAATCGGTACACTGGTATTATTTGTTTAGATTACCTGATTATTTTTTCAGGTGACATATCCCAGCTGGTTGCTTCCCTACCACCTTCTAGGCTTCTCTATCTGTTGCTAATGTTTGTATTTTCGGTACCACCTTCACGGCATTCAGTTTGTAATGTAACCACTTCAACCCGGGCTTTTGGGATATTTTTGCATTACTGTACATGTACCCAGCTGGGTAGACCCGGAATCATGTCAAAAGTGTGGCCGGGAACCCTGGAACGTTCGGAATCTTCTAGGTCCGTCCGGGTTGGATAAATGAAACATAGTGCTAACAAATAATATTATCCTTGGTACTACAATGTGCTTACTACTACCATGTCAATTCCACTGCAGCACAAGTTCTTAACTCATTTATAACCGTACACTTATTCGTTTTTTAAGTGTACGGTTATAAATGAGTTAAGAACGAATAAGTGTACGGTTTTTTAAAGTTTTAATTTATCGGTCTGTTAAATCATAAATGTCCACAATCTTGGCGAAATACATGTTGCTTGGTTTTGTTCTTAGACCGTTAGACACAAATTAGTAATGTGATGAGTTTGATACTCCTTTCTGCTTCACATAACTTTACTTATGATTCATTTATAGTTGAAGCAAACGGTGTCTAAGCATACTATATATTTCGATTTCAACTTCCCGTTAAATTGGACACAAATGTTAAGATCAAACATATTGTATCTATACAATGATTATAATAATTGAGAAAATATAAGATAGAGTCAATAAAAGTACTAGGGATGAAAAAGAGGACAAAATAAGAATACATAAAGTAAGATGGAATGATATATAAAATAAAATAAAATATAATATAATATGAGATACTCCCTCCGTCCCACAAAACTTTACCCATTACCAAATAAGGAAAGTACCTCACACACTAAAACATTATTTTAATATTAATACACTTCTTTATCACCACATTTTCAAAAAGTAACCTACCTCACTTATTTTTTCATTTTTATTCCATTACTTTAACTCATTTTCTTAAACTGCGCGCCAACCCTAACGGGTAATGTTTTGTGGGACGGAGGGAGTATTTCCTTTTAGGTACGAGAAGTTGAGATAGAGATAAAAAAACAAAAGCACCTACTCCCTCCGTCTCACGAAACTTTACCCGGTAAATCTGGCGCGTAATTTAAGAAAATGAGTTAAAAGACTTAAAGTAATGAAGTAAATGCAAAAATAAGGGGGTAAATTACTTTTTGGTGATAAAGTAGTAATATTGATGTGAAATAATGTTTTAATGTGTGTGGTACCTTACTCATATGATAATGGGTAAATTTTTATGGAATACCAAAAATGTAAAGTAGGTAAAGTTTTGTGGGAGAGTAAAGTTAATATCAGCGGACCTAAGGAGTGATATTAATATACTACTCTGATACTAAACCTTGCGATTTTGGCACTAAGCCTTGTATCATATAAAAAACAATGTTAAGACAGGCATTGGAAAAAAGTTGATCTACATAAACCAGTACATAGTCAACGTTTCAATGATGTGGAGACTGAGAAGGTCTGGTGGCTGCATCAGGGATTCTATTAGGATCCTGCAAATCATGACCGATTAAAACTTCAGAAATAATCATACAAGCATAATTTATCAAATGCAATGTGTAACTTTAAACTTCTATACATCAAATCAGATTAATGAAATGAAATTAAGTTTATAGACTAGTGATTTATGGTGCAGGCATTGCAAGTTGCAACTTCCTATCATGACCACCAGTCCAGTGGTCCACCACAAATCGCGTAAAAGAAAGGTAAATATGTCAGTATCACCAACAAGGTTTAGGTTATTATCACAAAGCCGCGGAAGGTAAATGCTAGCCGATTTCAAGGCTCCAAGTATGATCACTAATGAGTGGAGAAGATAAGTTTTTCATTGTTAACCTCTTACACAGGCTCATCTAGAAACACGGTACTCGCCAAATAAGATCTTCACAACAGAATAATACACATATCAGGTTACCATACTCAAATTTATGATTTTTTTGCCAGGAGATTTATGTATGTGGTATAATGTGGTTAATTTAGTTTTGTGGCTAAAGTTTCTCTCATAGGGGGAAAACTGAAAAAGAATATTTGCTGCAATTGAAATGTTATATTTAAAGCAAGAAAATTCTTACGTTTCTATACATTCCGGCAGAACGAGCATAGGTTGTGAGAAAAACAAAGAAGGGGCAACTTGTGTGATTTTTTACCCTTAATTAATTATGAACAGAAAATAAGAAAGGATACTTGCAATTCTCGAGGCACAGTTAAGCCCAAGAGGGTTCTCCGTAACATACCTTTTGGTGTTTGCTCTGATGGTGTTGCTGCAATTGTCCAACATCTTGTTGCTTCTCTGCTGAAACCTGATGTGAGTTTTGTTCATGCACATGGGGACTTTCCTGTACTTGCTGCTGAGGAGGCAAGTTCTGATAAACCTGCTGATATTGCTGCAAGAGAACCTGCTGCCCTTGTGCTGTATGATATCCATATTGTTGCAATTGCTGTGGCGTCGGCTGTAAGGATGTCATCGTATATTGCTGAAAAGAACAAATGAGAATAAACCAATGGGTTGCAGCTCCATTGAAACATTCAAAATTCTTAACCCCACCATCTCTACCAAAGGCCAAGGCATTTTGCAGTGACTTAGACACAATGGCAACGAGTAAGACGGTAACAAGGGTCAAATTGCAGATGCTGAAACTTCTGACAACAAAGTGCAAACAAGACTCAGGGGGTAGAATGCCATTTTTAGGTAATTAGAAACTTTCTTTGTTCTTTTCACATTTTGTGCTTTATGGTCTTGAAATACTATGAAACATTTCCTGAAAGCCCTGAGGGATTCTAATTTTATTTTGTTTGGACAAAGGGATTTCTATTTTCAGTGATCAGATATGAATGTTGAAAAAGTGAAACTTCGACTAATGAACCTGTGGTTGCTGGACATAATATTGCTGCTGCTGCTGCTGCTGCTGCTGCTGCGGTTGATAAGGTTGCTGGGTTGTATACTGTTGTTGCATTTGGTAATATGGCTGCTGCTGATACTGCTGATACTGTTGCTGCACAAACTGCTGCTGATTGTAATAATAATGTAGCATCTGGCTCATATCCATGTTTTGCGCCTGCCCTGGATACGGACTAGTTATCATAGTATTTGTCTGCACACTTTGTTGAGGATGAGAAGACGGTGGAGGTAATAATCCTGCAGTTGTAGTTCCCGGAGGAGTCGTGGTGTGAGCTTGCTCCTGGCTACAATTTCGTTTCGACAAGTTCTGCTCGGCACTGGTCTGATTCATACTTATGCTGTTAGCTAATTCAACTGAACTTGCACGTTCAGGATCTACAGTATCTGCATGTTTTCTTTTAGGCAGTTCACTGTGTAGGGAAGTTTCGGAAGTTTGAATGCTCTTTGAACCCACGGGAGAATTGGAAGTGTCCGATAATAGTTTCTCACGAGATATAGATCCATTTCTCTTGGTTATGTATTCATCAGGAATCAACTCCTGAGAACAATTCTCCTGAGAATTTGGATCTTTCCCGGTATCGACTTTATCAAGGTGAGAAACTTCAAGAGCCTCAGCTGTCTGTCGACATATTTCAGATTCATGAGACTGATATGGACTCGGATCAATCACATTTGAATGGTTGGCCAATTGAACATTAGCATTTGAATGTTCCAAAGAGTTGTCTCTAGATTCACATGACAAATTGCGAACCAACTCATTCTCTTTGGATTGGGCTGACTCACTGCTAATATTCATGGCTCCCAGTTTGTCTTCACTAGAAATGTCATGTTCAGGCGACTCCATTTTCTTTTCAGCTAAAGAATCTTCGTTCGGGTAAATTTCCTGGTTGATTGGATTTTCAGATACAGGATCAGCAGAACAAAGTTGTTTGAGCGGTTCATCATGGACGCCAAGACTGTAGCTTTCTTTTCGGGGCATTACCACATCTGTCCCATGATTGCCAGGGGTAGAATGCTTATAAGTGGGTCTTAGCCTCTGCGGGAATGATTTGATGTGGCGACTCCAAGCCCTCCCAAATTCGTGTACGGTTCCACAAAGATCAACATACTGAAACCAGTAACTTCAAGTCAGATAACACTGATGTTTATTCGATTACAATGGAGCATATAGGTCATATGATCTGAAGGACTTCCAACCTGTAGAAACAAGTGTGATACACTCTCTCGGTCTTTGGCATTCAAACCTTCGTATTCATCTAACCTAGGAGAAATGGCATCAGCTACAACCGAATCAATTATATTCAAATGGCTTGCTCCTTCATGCGTCATAGCAAATGTTATTAGTTCCTACATCAGTATTTTTTTTCCTGATCAATAGTTAGAGGAAAGCAGGTGGCAACATAATCCTTTACTAAGGTTTTTGGATAACCACGTACACCATCAGACAATCAAATGAAAACAAAAAAAATAGTACCTCCAAAAGCAACTTGGAACTAGGCACTTTGCGGATACCATCAATTAGCACATCTCGAGCAGCATCTACGCTACCTGTTGTCTACCATCAAGTTAGGCGTAGTTAAAGTATTATCACATCAAATTAATCATAAGCAATTAGGCACGTACTTTTCAAACAGGGACTACCTTCTCTCTACATTATACAAAAAGAACATCATAGTTCTTGAATGTGATGTATCAAGTTACTCTAAAACTACACATACTATGATTCACAACTTGACATTTCATATGTTGCTCTCTAAGTGTAGACTTTAGAGCGTGAGTATAACAGAGAACCAATTGCTACAGGATTTTTGAATGAATAGGTCAATTTTCTCTCTAGTAATTGCATGTGGAAGATTAATCATTTGACACTTTGAACTGCAAAATTTAAACCAATTGCAACACTCTGCAAAAATAACAGACCGATAAAAATAACTATCAGCAAGTCACAAAATTGTTAATATTCAAAAGATTTCCCTATATCTATATAGAATTTCTTAATGTTAGATTCTGATGAGTTCCTTACCACGAAAGTAAATCTTGCAAATTGAGAGAACAGACTGGGAACTAAATGTAGTTTTCGCTTCTCTGTTACTGCTTTCAGAGCTTTATCATATGTAGCAGAAGCTGCAGCCAAATCTCCCTGAAATTTCATGGCATCTTTCCTTAACAAAAAACACTAGCAGACACAGGAAGAAATAAAAGATATGGCAAGACAGACCAGGCGTTTCTCCATGTTTGCTTTCTGTGCAACAATTTGGACGAAGCTGGAATCAGATTTCTTCTCAGAATGAAGTAAAGCAGCATGTGCACCATTGACATCTCCCATCCCCTCCTTAAACCTTGCACTGAATAGATGTATCTCCGGTACATTCTGAGTATATAGAAACAAGTCAAAGTCGGTACTGTATATATAGGCAAAAAGGGAAAAGAAAAATATCAAGTAAATCCTGTCTTTCTCCAATCTATGAAATGGACAAAAGAATGCATGCAAAGAGTTTGACTTGTCCACAAGTCAACTATCTGAAATAGACATATTGCACCTTCAAGAAAATCTCAGTTGCCCGATCTAGCGCAGAGATACAGAGCTCACTTCCTCTTTTAGACTGTAGGAACTCCACATAACGCATCCAGAATTCAGGGTAATTAGCACATGGTATCAAGCATCTTTCGTAGAGCTTTACTGCCTGTAATAAACAAATGAACAAGTAAACTACGGCGAAACTTTAGTTAACGGTGATGAAGGTTTCAGGGTAAATATCTGTATAAACCAATTTGCAGTATAAAATATGGCAAACAAGAAGGTGATGATGACAAAGATGATCATGATGAAGAAGAGGAAGTTTACCTGGTCTAAATCATCCTGCTTCTCGATAAAGTCCAGGTATTGATGCCAGTTATTAAGTTCATCTTCGTCAAGTGGGGTTGCTGAAAAATATCGCCTTCGAACATTTATTTCATAGCATTTTACTTTAGCATCTAAGTCGTGAGCTTCTTGATACAACTGTACACCAATAGCTCGATATTTAACAAGTGCTTGGGACTTCAGGAATTTATCGGAGGAGCCCAGCAAATCCTTAACAACAAGCGTGATTTCATCCCTAGACATGTTTACTGCTTCAGAAGGAACAGATACGTGCTCTACTTCAGTACTGTGGCTAATCTCATACCCCATCTCCTCTTCCAGATTGGTGACAAATTGCTTGAAACTGAAGATTGGCAGATCCACACAATATGTTATTGGTAAAAAAGGATCTGAAAAAATGAAAATTCAGGAAAGAACATAAAATTTGCATGACTTGGGGATAAAGAGAATAGAGTCCATGTCAGCAGTTCAGAATGAAATGTTATGAGAGACTTCAAGATCGCCTTAGCGTGTCTAAATCTTAAATGCTCCGTGACCCCAAGTTAGCCCCTTATTGCCAAAGGGAATTCTTCCCGTTTAGTCACAGTTAACCTCGTAAGACGATGTGTGAAATGCAACAAACCACATGGGGCAATTCAAATATCAATATTAATAGCGTACGGAGCAATGTGGAACGAAATGTCAGGAACAACTCAGAATCTAGCCTCATTAATGATCACTTGGTGATTCAAGGTAACTCTGCACAAGAAATGTATGGTAGTTTAAAGGGTTGGAGCATAACGTACTTTTCATAATAGAACCTCATCTTCTTTGTTGGATATCTCAGTGATTCAAGGTAACTCTTTGCAAGAAAGTTCCAACCCTCTCGATCAAATTCATATTTCATGTATTTGTCCCACAGGACATGACAAAGGTAGTCCCTCCCAACACATGAGATGGCTCTGCCAAATAATCTGCAAACACAGAAAACAAGAGTGAACCATCAAATGTAGTATATTTTAACACAGGTAGTAGAAAATAGCTTCAGGTTACACAACTCCATTCAATGCCATTAATGCACTTCAAAAATATAACCTGCGAACATCTTCTGGCTCTGCAAAATAAGTTGTGCCAAATGTGATATAGCTAGCCCAGAAACCAATCGAAAACACTGATGTCATAGCTCCTCTTTCAAAAATTTGAATAGCTTCTGTAGCACCAGAAAGCTTCACCTTGTGAAAAGCATACTTCTCCAAGTGCCAGTGACACAAGGGGAACTTTGACAGAAAAGTCTCATATGCTAAGGATATGGTATTAATATCATCCTGCAAATTTACATTGTGCAAGTTCAATATTTCTTATAAGTATGGAGAAGGAAAAAGAACACAAAACAAAACCAAACATAGTCTTACGAAATATAGTGTATAAAAAAATAACTGAAAAAAATTGGGATAAATTGTCCTCGACTTTTGCCAACTGGATTTTGCAGGAGATTGTTTTTTCTTCTTTTTTTTAATTAAGAGAACTACGCTCTCAGGATTTTTGTACACAGGGAACTCATGGAAGTTTAATTTTGCAGAAGAACTTGCAATTTTCAAGGAGTATATTCTAGCATTTGCAGAATACAAAACACACTTTGTCAAAATGCAGATACAATTTAACTATGACTGACCCCTCACAGAAGTACTATTATAAGTTACAGCAAACATAATCATCTAACTATCTTCTCGCATTAAATTGTTTTAGTGCAGCAGCTGTGAAGAAATATTACCACATTTCAGCAGTAAATACCAATGTAAACAGAATTGCATTGAATTATTACAGACAAGTGAATATAGGGTTATTCACTTAACACTAGGAATCTTTTCATGATATGAAGTGTTTATAAACAGAGAACTCACAGTATGGTGGATATCTTTGAATCTTGGTTTACTATTATTATAGAACTTCATCCGGAAACAATTCCAACTTGCATGATATAACTAAGAGGTGACACTTATCATAAGTCTAGAACATACCGTACTTCGAAAAAATAATTTGATGACTGCAATTATGAGCGGTTCGCTTAAAAACTCACTTTGTAGACAATTTAAAACTGAAGTCTATGCTGGCCTTTTATTGCATCATGGGACAAAACCTAAATAGCATGAAACTCGAAATACTTTTGAGATATATCTTTAGCAACCAAATTCCAGATATAGAAACAAGAACGGGAATAGTCATCACGACAAATGCTGTTGCAGTCTAGACTTACAGGAGATGCTGCTTCAATCTCTAAAATCAGCGACCTCCATGACTCATAAACTAACGAATCACTGGCAATCATTTCTTTGAGCTTTTCGGAAAGACTGGCGGCTACAACAAGAAAATGTACCTCCTGATTAGAATCCACATTGCCTAAGCTCAACTACAGAAAACATCTCAACTCAATTTAAGGACAGTTTCTTGTTCAGTAAACACTATTGCAGTCTGTCAAATTCCAAGAGATACTTTGAGCATTTAAAGGTAAGACCCATAAGTCTTTGCAAGCAACTTCACTTATGTACAGTACATCAGGGTGTAAATGATCTTATTGTATGTATTTGTTAATATAAGATAATCTTTTGAGACTATGCGCACTCTCAAGGACCAGAGCTTTAACATAAATAATTATTGTCATATAAGAATGGATAATGAAAATAACTTGTGTTCAACAATCTAACGGTGAGACACACGTAAAGTATCAGGAAGAACAATAACACCACCCAAGTGTTAGACTTAGACTGTTCGACACAATCTTTCATAATATCACTGAATGTGACTTTTTAAGCTGGGACATGATTGCAAGAAAAGACTTTTTAAGTGAATATATGTTGGCATGATTTATTGATGCAAAATCAGTCATTTAATTCAGAAGTCCACTAAATTTTCAGGACCTAGGTCAATAAACATCTCAAATTACATGACTATAGAATAAGTCATGTTAAACAGATGATCTATATCGCAGCAAACTCATCCCTTGATATGCCCACCCTCATAAGAAAGACCCTAAGGGCCAAACGTTTCCACTTCCAGGATAAAAACATTTACATCACGAAATAACCAACATGAACTTCACTGAACAGACTCCCAACTACAGTTAGCTGGCATTGGCCTAAATTAAATAGGACCAAACAGCCAGTGTCTTACACTCTTACTACACATGCCATCTTGCTAATATCAAGCAACATGCTGATATGTCTAGTTAGCAGATTAGTCGTAAACCTAAGAGTGCAGTTAGCTACAGAACGAAACAGCTAACAATCTTAAGCAATATGAATGTTCTTCAAGTCACAATCCCCAAAATATCTGCAGCAGAACCATGTACTAGCACTTTAAAGCAATTTAACAATCTCCACATATACAACACATGTATTGTTTCACTTGGTAATTCAACAGCTTTCAAGGTCATTCTAGTCTTGAACTTGACAACTTTATAGTATTACTAATACAATACATTCATCAGCATAACGCATATTCATCAACCCTTAAACCCAAAGCTTTTCACAATCATCATTTCCATGACTCACTGGAAACATTATCAAGAACTCTAGTACTTTCAACAACACGTTATTCAAGATACAAGGGCTCTATAGCTGAAAGAGCATTAACAGGGATGCAATCATGATAAAAGCTACAAATCAGCACTATTACACAAAATCAGACATATTCTTGGTTAGTATTAAATTATAAAGGGGAAAAAGAAGAGAAAAAACAGAGTGTAGCGAATGGGTTTTACAAGCATTTGCAGGATTGACACTCCCGGCGTCCATTGAAGAGGTCACCTGCTCTCAGTATTCGACGAGAATTGACTGTGTGCACTCGCTAGCTCAAACTGACGATGACTGTGTAGGTTTTTTTTTTGAAGGAGCAGAAATGGTAACTTTGTCAAAATAATTTATGTATTTATGTATTTATTTTTATTTTATTAACCTACTTACGTTTATAATATCAATTTTTCCAAGTGCGTTTTGGTCCTTTTGGACTTTTGGGTTTTTCAATATACAAAATCCCAGAGCGACTACTAGTTTTTTTTTTTTTTTTTGAAATACCAAACTTTATATATATAAAAACTTAAACAACAACAGTCCTAAAGTACGTACGATCATCCAGCTTAATTACATCATCAAGCCAAACTGGGGACATATCCCAGATCAAATAAAAATAAACAGAATCCGAAGTGCTAGGACAAAGAGAGTTATTAGATAAAACAAAAGAGCGGTTGCTTGCTTTTTTTGCAATAGCATCCGCAACCTGATTCGCTTCCCGGAACACAAAAGTCAGGTGAACTTCTTCAAACTGTCTGATCAGCTTTTCAATTTCTTGGAGGATGGTCTGCTGCACTGGTGTTGCCTCCGCTTTCCTGTTAAAACATGAGATGAGAATTTGTGAATCAGTTTGTATAATCAGCTTCCTTGTGTCTAGAGGTACTGCCAGTTGTAGTCCATGCTTAAGAGCACTAAATTCAGCCGTATTATGGTCCACATCTCCAATATAGGCTGCACATGCACGAATGAATTTTCCTTCATGATTTCTAATTATTGCTCCTATTCCAGTGTTTTTCTTTTCCTTGATGGTTGATCCATCGATATTAATACAGAGATACCCCATGGATGGCGGGGTCCATTTACATGGGATTTTGGTTTTGGTAACTTGCTTAATTCTGAAAGTGAAGTTTTGTTCTTTTATGGCCGTAGTGAGGTTGTGATTGAAGTTTGTGATTGTTTCCTCAGAGTTTGCAAAGGTTTTGTTGTTTCTAAACTTCCAAATAGCCCAAAAGAGTATAAGAGCCTGAATTTGTTTTTGTCCGTGCATGTTTCCAGGGAAAATGTAAGAGGGTATGTTTTGTGAGTTTGGTTCTGGTAACTGTGATAGGATCCACTCTCGGGTTTGATGAAAGAACGGGCATTGGAAGAAAAGGTGTTCCATAGTTTCTACGTTTAACTGGCAAAGGTTGCATATATTATCTTGAGTGACTTTATGTCTAAATAAAGTATCTTTTGTTGGGAGTCTTTCGTGGGTCGCCAGCCAAAGGAAGAATTTTATCTTTGGTTGGATTTTCAAGTTCCACAATTTTTTCCAAGGCCATTCAGGATGGCTCAGGTTATTATTCATGTTAGATGATAAAAAATTGTAGGATGATTTGATTGTGAACTTTCCATCTTTCGATGGGGCCCAGATGATGTCATCTTCTTTATTTTCTGTGGGTAATGGAATACCCATAATTTCTTTCACAATTTCCTCTGGTACCTGCTGTTGGAGTTTTTGTATGTTCCACGTGTAGTTGTTGATAAAGTCAACAACT
>JAYMSL010002666.1:0-13830 GCA_036897195.1 Plantago coronopus | reverse complement strand
GGTACGACCCATTTGAGAAGTAGGAGTTTCCTTCACCGACAACACCGGAGTCTCGCCACCGCCTTCAAATACAGTCTCAGCCGCAAACGAATGCTCTTTCATTAACGCCTTTTGTGTAACCGAGTCCAATTCCCATTCTTCATCTAATGATTCCGTATCCGAATTAGACCCTTCCGAAGCCACCGAAGACTCTTTCGGAGCTGCGTTAACAGGCCTTTTAGCCTTGCCCTTGCAACTATCGCAACACCGGTAAATCACTTCTTTATGAAGCTCCATAGACGGAGCTTCTTCGATCACCCAAACAGCCCTCGATATCCCCTGCACCACCGTGTGTTCTTGACTACGAATACATTCCATCACAGATGTCTCCACAAACACAATCTCCTTCGAGAAGTCAAGCAATTCTCCTTCCTCCCTACCAACCTTTACAACTCTACCGAATCTGGCCCCAATCCTAGCAAACAAAGCTTTATCCCATAAGTTTAAAGGTATGCCGTAGATACTCAGCCACACACCCCGTTTCATATTCATCGACTCCTCCTTCCATCTGGACAGATTCGTAATCCACTGATTCACGGCACCTCTACTTCCATTGATTAACTCCTCCCCAAATTCCCAAGCGGGACAGAATATCACCACCTCCCTCATAGAGAAAAGACCCACTCTTTCAACCTTATATCCCAACTCAATCAGATTACCTTTTACTGCTTCAACTTTGTTCTCCCCCACTAAATCAGCAACAATACATCTAGAGGCCCACGCGGATTTAGTAGTCAGGGGAGTAGCAATAATGTTCAGTTTGGAGGTTTCTTGTTGAATCTCCTGCTTGCTCAAACCATTCCTATTCTCCAACCTTCCATCGGCCCCTTTAAACTCCACTTTCTTTCTCCAATTCGGACCAGCACCTCCGTTGCCATCATCTTCTTCCTGGAGAGCTTGAAAACGATTGACATTTCCTGCCCTAATAACGTTGCTAGCCCTCTTCCCAAGCGGCACAAGATTGGCGCCCGTCAGTCGAGCTTTGGCCGACCCCCCGCCATAGATCTGAGCCCGACGCTGTGACTTTCGGTCCTCGTCGAACATGGCTAAGTTTGCCAGCAGTTTGTACTTACCCACCCAATAACTCTTGAGGAAGCTAAGGACCCTGTTGACGTCGTCCTCCCTGGAGATTTTCACAATCGCGAACCGCTTCCCAGCCTTATTGCACTTCTTTGGGATGAAAGAGTCTCTAACTCTTCCTTGCTGATTCACCAAATCCCCAATATCTTTGTTGGTCCAATTGGGTGGAAAATTGGTAAGGTATATGGAGATCGTATTGAGATTAGTTCGTATCAACCAGGCGAGTTGCCAATCCGGGTTCCGGTGAATGAAAGGCGGTGGTTGGAAGGTCAATTTGGTGGAGTTGTTGGGCTGAAACGGTCTCCCAAGAGGAAACCCATTCTCTCTGTTTTTTTGAAAAAATCCTCTCTCTACTCTCATGTTTTCGTGTTAAAATTTTTGAGGTAATGTATAGCGAGTGAAATTGTTGAAATAAATTTTCTGGCCCTATGGCCTATGCACACCCGGGCACCCGGCTATATATAATTTTCCCACGGCTATGAATCTCGATGTCCCATTGTTCCGGTATCTTAGACGAGCCCAACCAAACATCAGATAGCAGAGTTTTTTCTAAAATAATGTTGGGAACCCATAGCCACTATCTTAACTCCACAAATTCACGTAAATTCAAATCACGTCAGCCAAGTTAGACCATACAAGTGCGAAAGGCTCTGACCCATGATAATATAATGTCACACAACGCACGGGCGACAAGCTCTTGTTTTTGTACTTTTTTCATTTTTTTGGGGTACAATAATAAGTCTAGCTAGCTTTTGTCCTTCTAGTATCACTCTTCAAATCTTTCAGATTTTTGAAACTAATACAAGGCTTCTCAAACGTTTTGAGTCAATACGTCTTGAGACGTTCTATTAAGTATACTCCTTCCGTCACACAAAACATTATCCATTAGAATTTGCGCGTAGTTTAAGAAAATAGGTTAAAGTAATGGAGTTAAAATGAAAAAGTAAGTGGGGTATTTTAATTTTTGTTAAAGTAATGTTTTAGTGTATGGGATAGATTCCTTATTTAGTAATAGGTGAAGTTGTTGTCGGCTGTTCTCGGGAGTGATCTTGTTTGTTTTCGGAATCCCATTTTCGTCATACCTTTGGTTCGGGAGATGAGGCTTCTCTTTTGATTTCGCTTTTCAAGTGTAATCCTTTTGCACTTTTACTTGTAATTACTGTGATTATATATAAAAGTTTTGCCGTTCCCAAAAAAAAAAAGAAATAGGTGAAGTTTTGGAGGACAATAAAAAATGGAAAGTGAATAAAATTTTGTGAGACAGAAGGAATAGTAACTATAGTCTTAAAAAAAAAAAAAAACTCAACCATAGATGTTAGATAAAAAGTGCTCAGTGTCACAACGGATCCATCCACTAGATTCAAAAGAGTCAGAAAACGAGTAAGCTCACTGAAAGTGCAAGGTGCGGGGTTAATCCTAACGACAGCAAGAGCTAATCATTAGAGCACTCTTTGTAGAGATCTCAAAATTCTATCCTAAATATCACTCCTAACATGTTCCCTATAATTATTTAGGATGTCAAGTCCCCAACTAGTGAATAGAGGTCTCCTAATTTCCAACTACAATTGTTCAAAAACGACACATGTAGGATGATTAGTGGTGCCACAAGAATAGGAGAGAGTTATACCATGCTCATTTGTAGGGAAATATTTAGGGACTTCTCAAATATACGGACTGTTTTTTATGTACCACAAGAATTTAGAAGTCCTGAGTTTTTGGTGTTTTCGCTAATTTCCTTAAATTTAACCTCATATTTAAGTATAGGGAGAAAAATAGGAATCCTATATAGAGTGGTCTAAGGACCATTGCCAATCTTATGCTCTTAACTTGGACAGGAAGGATTCATCGTATTTTTGGTTTTGGTCTCAAATGGATTGGGCCTGAATGGTAATGGACGTTCCACTTCTGAGTTTTGGTTGAGATTTATTCTAAATGGTTCCGTTTCCAAAATAAGTTATATGGTTAAGGGAGGATTACAAATCGGTACTGTTCAGCCCTCTCTGTATAAGTAAAGACAAAACAGTAAAAGACGTTATGTTGACCATAAATATTCACATTTAATCAGAAATGTGTACATTTGGGGTGCAATTGTGCACATTCCCTTAAATATACAGATTATTACTGTTTTTGTCTTTATCTGAAATTTTGAGGAGAACTTTGCGTTTTTTCTGAAAATATTGTTGTTGACCATCCTTAGTTGTAATTTACCCTATGGTTAAGGTGGTGGTGTGAAACCCCAAGTTTCTGTGCATAACAGTAGCTACATTTTTCTAGTACTACATGGTACTTGGGGCCTTGTATTACCAGAAAATTTTGTGGGAGGGTTTAGAAATACTGCATGATCGGCTGGATCTCTCAGGGTTTAAGGATACTTGTTTAAATGCCAATCTTAGAGCATTCACATCAGCTCACCTAAAATGTATTTTGTGCCTAAATATTGGCACAAAATCGTGAAAAAGTGAAAAAATGCAGTGTAGCAGATTCCCTAAATTTGATGGGCCCGCAGGAAAAATTTAGGGAATTCTTTCCACATGCCAAGATTTAGGGATCCCCTAAAAAATTTCCTGTGTATTTTTTCCAAACCGATTTATTATTTTTGAATTTTATGTATAAAATAGGGAATCTGATTTTATTTCATTACTGAATACGTGTGGAAAATTTTATAGGGAGAGGGTTAGGGGAAGTTTTAAGTGATATTATATAAGGAAACTGATGTGAATGCTCTAACAATTTTGAACGACCAACTATGAAAAATATAAATCGCATCTAAATAGTAATCATAAAAAAAATGCTTAGGACATCTATTTACATTTGGAATCAATCATCAAGGTCTCCATCTATATTGATATCGGAGGCGGGATGTGGGGTTCCGGACTTCCGGTTCATATTGAATCACACTGCTGTTGTATTTCTGAAAAAAAAAAGAAATAAATTAACTTTTCAAATTGAGAATTGAGAACATTAACATCAGTTTTCTTATAAAATATCACCTAAAACTTCTCTTAATTCAGTCTCTCCCTATAAAATTTTTCGTACACATTCAGTAACGAAATAAAATTAGATTTCATATTTTATATATAAAATTCAAAAATAATAAACCGGTTTGAAAAAAAGTATACGGAAAATTTTAAGAGATTCTTAAATATTGGCACGTGAAACTTTCTCTCTAAATTTAGAAAATCTGTTACATTGCATTTTCACTTTTTCACTATTTTTATTAATATTTAAATATAAAATCTATTTTAGGTGAACTGTTGTGAGTATAGTCGTATAGAGAGTACCAAGTTGGTGGGACCTCAAGCTTGATGACACTTTATGTCATATAATTGAAGAAATGACAAGTTTTAAGAGTCAACGCGCCATAAATCTAGCAAAACAATGGACTTTTGAGTAAGGTAAAGCTGTTTGATTTAGATTTGATTTCTACAACTTGGTATTATCAAACATATCAGACAGCTTGGAAGTACATGGAAGGGCTGTATGATCATGTGTGTATATGAGTTCTCTCAAGATCTTTCAAGCTTTTCAATTTCATATATAATATAAATTATAATCACCCTGGGCAGTATTTGACTATTTTCCTTAATACACTTTTTCAAGAATAGTACAAACAATAGTCAGGAAATGTATACGATTATACAGTATAATAATTTCATACTAGTATCAATTTATTTTAAGATTCGGCATAAACAACCAAAGGACATCAAGGGCAAATGAGTTGTAAGTGAGAACTTACAAGTTATAAGAGAAAATTAGGCTACAAAGTATTGTATGATTAATGATTTGCCACATGCATAATACATGAATTATTTGGGATTATACCCATTTTTTCCCTCATTAAATTTAGAGAACAATTGTTGGTAGCCTTTTTAATAATAAAATGAGTAAAAGTTGATGAAACTAGTAGAGCTTAATAAAGATTAATAGAAATAAAGAGGAAGTGGATATAATTATTAATGAGATTACAACCCTATATAGAGGAATTACAGCAAAAACCCATCTTTTATCTCCTCAGTCCAACTCCAAACTACAATAATCCCTGAGCATTTGAAAATCCCCAAACAATTAAGTGCATAACAGGGAAGAGAGGAAAAAGAATAACTCCTGGTATTTACTTAGTTTTGAATATAGAGCAAAGTAGTATACTGGAGAGGAGGAAAAGTACTTGAGAGATCTATCAAAGCATTTCAAGAAAAGTAGAATCTTCAAATTATTTATTGTTACTTGTTAGCTGTCAGTGAGATTTTTAGCCAAGGTTGAGAGGGAGAGATGTCAACTATGCATACGGTTTTATGAGTTCAAGAATTTACCTCTAAACATTCTGGATAACAATCTTGTTCCTGTGTAGCAACTCCACACTGAAAAGTGAAAACTTAAAAAGTTAGTGACACAACACAAGTTGCCAGAAAAGGATACTTCCTTAAAAGATTGTTCCTCAGTACAAACTTGAAAATCATCAATGCTTTGTTGATTTTCTCCTGTTCTAAGCCTCTGACCAGTCACGTCAAAAACAAGTAAGTTAGTTAACACCAAACCATTTCTTAAGATGCGTTCAGACTTCAGACAGCAAAAGAAATAATCAATACTCTTCATAATACAGTACTTATACTTAAAACAATACATTATATTTTGTTATTTGTCATACCTTTGACTTCCATTAACACTGCTTTCATCCTATCCAGCTTTCTTCTTCTTCTTGAAAAATCTTCAAACATACAGCACCACCATCATCATCATCATCTTCTCCACCTTACTGAATTCATCAACAATCTCCATTCCATGTAACACCTTGAGAGAAGCTACACAGACATGAAAAAAATAGAGAGAGATTCCATATTCATACCAACCTTCCTGTTTCTTCTTTTTGTTTTATTCCCATTCAAAACTGCATTCTCTCAGAGCACGGCGGCACAAGCTCTGGTCAGGTGGAGGAACACCTTTGCGCCGACTGATAGTCTCAACTCGTGGTCGCTTAACAACACCAGGAATCTCTGCAGATGGACAGGAATCCGCTGCACCAATGGCTCTGTTTCGCAGATTTTGTTAGCTGGGCTGAGTCTCACAGGTACCATTGATCCACTCGATTTTGATTCTGTTCCCAATCTCATCACTTTGAATCTCAGCAGTAACAATTTCAGTGGAGTTATACCGCCAAGTATTGGCAATCTCTCCAGGCTCACCACCTTGGACCTGAGTAGCAACATGTTGAATGACATCATTCCACCAGAGATTGGTGATCTCACACGGCTTGGGTACATGAGTTTCTACAACAATAACATCATTGGAGAGATACCATATCAAATTGGCAATCTCCAGAGACTGGCGTACCTTGATCTCAGTTCGAATTACTTGAACACACCCGATTGGTCCAGAATTCCCAGCTTTCCTCTTTTGACTCATCTTAGCTTTTACTACAATGAGCTCACCTTGGGATTTCCAGAATTTGTAACCCGTTGTTTGAACCTGAACTATCTCGATTTATCACAGAATCATTTTACGGGTCCGGTTCCTGAATCCTTGTACACCAATCTTGTACACCTCCAGTATCTCAGCCTTGGTGCCAATTCTTTTGAAGGCCCTCTGTCCCAAAATCTCACCAATCTATCCAATCTGACCGAACTTCACTTGCAAAACAACCTTTTCTCAGGTCCTATATTGGATTCTTTTGGTCTGATACCCAATCTGCAAATCATTGAGCTGTTTAACAATTCATTTGAAGGAAGTATTCCATCTTCCTTAGGTCAACTCAATCTCCAACACTTAGATCTCCGAATGAATGCCTTCAATTCCACAATCCCACCTGAAATAGGTATGTGCACTAACCTTACCTACTTGGCTATGGCTCAGAATTCGCTCACCGGAGCCGTGCCTTCATCATTCATGAATTTGGCCAGGTTAAACGAATTGGGATTATCAGATAACAATCTTTCTGGTGAAATCTTGGCTCCGTTTATCAGAAACTGGACAGGAATAACATCGTTGCAGCTTCAAAACAAGCATTTCATGGGCGAACTCCCACCAGAGATAGGCTCATTAACAAATCTCATTTTTCTGTATTTGTATAACAACTCATTTTCAGGCTTGATCCCATCAGAAATTGGAAACCTGGGGTCCTTAACACAGCTCGATCTCTCAACGAACCAATTTTCAGGTCCAATACCATTTACAATCGGGAACCTTTCGAGTCTAACTATCCTCAACCTATACACAAACAATCTTAGCGGGCCAATTCCACCAGCGATTGGAGATTTGGCCTTTCTCGAGATTCTCGATCTTCATGAAAACCAATTGAGCGGGGAGCTTCCAGATTCCATCACTAATCTCACTGCTCTGCACTCACTGTCCATTTTCAGTAATGAGCTCACAGGCTCAATTCCCCAGGAACTGGGAATGAATAGTCTCTCCCTATCCAATGTCAGTTTCTCAAATAACAGCTTTTCAGGTGAACTGCCACCTGGATTGTGCTCCAGCTTTGCTCTAACCTACCTTACGGTTAACAACAACAATTTTTCCGGGCAGTTACCCCAATGCTTGAGGAATTGCACGGGACTCAACAGAGTACGGTTAGAAAGCAACCAATTTTCAGGGAATATTTCAGAAGCATTTGGAGTTCACCCAGAGCTCCAGTACTTGTCACTTAGCAGAAATCAATTCAGCGGCCAACTGACACCACAGTGGGCACAAAACGAGCAGCTTACGAACATACTGATGGATCACAATCGAATTTCTGGAGAGATCCCAGCTGGGCTCGGGAATCTGACACAGCTAGGTCAGCTCTCCTTGGATTCGAACTTTTTAACAGGAGAAATTCCAGTGGAGATGGGAAGTTTAGCCCGACTGTCAAGTCTCAATCTCAGCAACAATAGATTGAGCGGAGAAATTCCTCGAGCAATAGGCGAATTGACAAGGCTTCAGAATCTTGATCTGTCGGGCAATGAGTTAACTGGGAATATTCCTGTAGAAATTGGGAACTGCAATAGCTTGCAAACCTTGAGCTTGAGCAATAATCTCTTGTCAGGGAATATACCATCTGAAATTGGGAGCTTGCAGAGGTTACAGTACATGTTGGACCTCAGCAACAATTCTCTTTCAGGTACCATTCCGTCAAGCTTAGGAAGCCTTACCTCTTTGGAAAGTCTGAACCTATCGCACAACAATCTCTCAGGGAGAATCCCTTCAGCATTGTCTGGGATGATTAGCCTGGGAAATATTGATTTCTCCTACAATGAGCTGACCGGTCCAATACCCAGTGGAGGTGTCTTCCGAACAGCACCTGCAACGGCCTTTACTGAAAATATTGGTCTTTGCGGAGCAGCAGAAGGATTATCTCCGTGTGATGCCACCTCTCAAACTGGAAGTTCAGGAAATAACAGGACTAGGATTCTTCTTGGTGTCATTATTCCAGTTGTTAGCCTCATAATACTGGCAACCATTATATCAGGATTTATCATTTTCCGGAAGAAAACTAAGCACCAAGATGAAGAAACCAAATCTACGACCCAGTCTGAGAGTTCTGAATCATTAGTCTGGGAAAGAGAAGGGCAGCTTAAATTTGGTGACATTGTTAAAGCTACGGATGATTTTAGCGAAAAATATTGCATTGGGCGTGGAGGATTCGGAAGTGTTTACAAAGCTGATTTGCAAAATGGGCAGATTGTAGCAGTCAAAAGGCTCAACATATCAGACTCAAGTGACATACCAGTTACAATTCGCCGTAGCTTTCAAAATGAAATCAAATCACTGACAGAAGTGCGGCACAGGAACATCATCAAACTCTATGGCTACTGCTCCAGGAGAGGGTTGATGTACTTGGTCTACGAGTATGTAGAAAGAGGTAGCTTGGGGAAAGTTCTACACGATCAAGTTGAGGCGTCTGAATTGAGCTGGGAAAAAAGGGTGAAAATTGTGCAAGGAGTGGCTCATGCACTTGCATACCTTCATCATGACTGCTCCCCACCAATTGTGCACCGAGATGTGACACCAAACAATATTTTACTGGAGTCAGAATACGAGCCACGTCTTGCGGATTTTGGCACCGCAAAACTGCTCACTTCCGATTCATCCAATTGGACTACAGTTGCTGGCTCTTATGGATACATGGCACCAGGTAACCCATAACACAAGTCTTTCTACTTATCAACCAGCTCTTATTTCATTTTCTTTTTATTGATAAGTAATGTTAAATTTAGATAACCTATAATACAAAGGAATTACTATGTTAGTATCGGTAAGATGGTCACAGTTCTAAAGACAGGGATACAGACTCCAAAATCTGGCGGGGGATCCTCACTGCAAACAACTCTTGTTTCCAAAGAACTTTTAAAAGAACCTTATATAAGCAAGTATTCTAGTGTAAATACTGCTTCCAGTAGAGCTTTTACCTTTTCTTTCGTAATCATGCTGCAGATTTTTTTCCAATTCATTGATCAGAATATGTAAATGACATGCAGAACTCGCACTTACTATGAGGGTCACGGAGAAATCAGATGTTTACAGCTTTGGAGTAGTGGCATTGGAAGTTATGATGGGAAGGCACCCAGGGGAACTCCTATCTACACTGTCATCATTGACAACAAAAGCATCATTAGACAGCAATCCAGATTTGTTCTTGATGGACCTGCTTGACCAACGGATTTCCCCTCCCGTTGGCCAAATGGCAGAGGAAGTGGTATTCACAGTGACCACCGCATTAGCATGCATTCGAGGGATACCAGAGACAAGGCCCAACATGCGTTTCCTGGCACAAGAATTAGCAGCTAAAACTCAGCCTTATCTTGCTGAACCACTATTAACATTAAAGATAAGCAAACTCACAAATTTTTCAAAGTAGGGTAGCGATTTTTGTATGCTTAGAAAAATAAAAGGTTGCCATAACCTTTTAGATTGTATGTATGTATGATTAGATTGTACAGCACATTCATTATAGTGAATGTTCTTTATTAAATTAATCTCTTGGGAGACCATCACCGTGTTTATATATACATAAAAGCGTTTTTTACAGAATCTCGGGTTATACTTATACTTATATCACCCGACATTGTTGAAAAAGTTCTTGAAATAAAGCACAAATTCTTAGAGCAAGATCAGCTTAGCTTTGGGATGAATTTCCGAGGAAACAAAAATGCATTAATCTTTCGAATTCAATAAAATTTCTATCCACATTCACAGAAGAAGTAGGCAAAAGAATTTAACCTCACTGCTAACTTTCAGAAACAAATATCATAGCGAAATTCGGAAAAAAAAGGTCAAAATCATGTAAACAACAAAATAAAGGAAAAATGAACTAACATACAGAAGTTCATCTTCACCAGGATCTTTGTCGTTTAATTTCACAAATGACTGCTGCAGGCTTCGTTTTCAGCTCCACAGCCTTTGGCTGCAAGTGTTTACAAAAACGTGAGCAGAAGTGCAGAAGAATCATCAATTGCTGCAATTAGGGTCAGTATTGTAAAGGAGAAACTCAAATACCAGTTGCGCCAAGCAAACGCATTGCGATTCCATTGATGATTTGTGATAGTACTCCTGGTAGCTCTGTCACTCGGTAATTTGCGAAATGAATTTGCCGGGCAATTTGTTTGTTCTTCCCCAGTTTAAACGACAGCGTATGTCTTTCTGAACCGAGAATACCTTTTGGACCGACAAGGCCCAAACTGATAAGTTGGACTACATTTGATTGGGCCCAAACTTATAAGTTGGATTACATTAGATTGGGCCTAACCATCAATTCATTGAAGTTGGGCCTTCTCACAAATGGTATTTTAATAAATTACCCACTAATTATATTTTAACAAAATATCACGTATTTTGATTCTGAATAGTTCCTTACATCAAGTCATCAACTATATATTTAGAATAAAACACGTGATCTTTTATAAAAATACAATTATTAGTTGTTTCTCCAAAATTTTCAAGAATCTTGTGCATTATGTCCCAGGAAAATTAGAATTTTAGTACTATCATTTACAAGCTACGGTATGTTATAGTTCAAATGATAATAAATTTACTAGGCAAACCACATACAAATAAACTAAGTACTACACACCAGATTCTAAATTAAGTGGATTTCTTACAATAGTCCGGACATAAGGGTTTTTTTTCTTCTCATTCTATGTCAGGAAATGCTTGTTAGCATAACAATGTCATGTGAGAAAGTTCAAAATAAATCTCTTGACCCCCTTATTATTAGAGGTAGTGAGATTAAGATTCCCATTTTCTATTTTGCTGATGACTGTCTTATGTTTTGCAAAGCTAACAGGAAGTCTTTGAATACAATTAAAAATGTGTTTAGGATTTATGAGCAAGCTGCTGGGCAAGCTATTAGCTGGGATAAATCTAGAATTATATTTACTCCTAAGGCCCAACCTATTTTTAAAAGAAACCTTATATCTGAACTTGGTGTTAAATGCAATGGTAGATATGATAAGTATTTAGGACTTCCTTTCATCCATGGAAGGAAGAAAGCTGATTTCTTTCAAAATCTTATTGACAAATCTAGTGACAAGATCAATGCTTGGTATAATAGATACTTATCTCAGGCTGGCAGGGTGACTCTTATCCAAGCTGTTTCCACTGCTTTACCTGTCCATAACATGTCTGTTTGTAAAATTCCTGATAATATTATCATGAAATTAGACTCTCTTAATAGTGAGTTTCTTTGGAATGGTGCTAAAGGTGGTAGGAAGTCAGCTAGGGTTAGTTGGAAAAGAGTTTGTACTCCTAAGGGTTGTGGGGGTCTTGGTATTAAGGATCTGCATAACCTCAATGTTGCCTTCCTTGTTAAACTCTGCTGGAACTTTTATTACAAAAGAAATTGTCTCTGGGCCAAGTTTTATAAAATGAAATACTTTCCTCACACAGACTTTTGGAATGTTGTTTCAAAACCTACTGATAGCTGGTTTTGGAAGAATATCATTAAAAGCAAAAACTTTCTCTATGAAAATTTAATCTGGCAAATAGGAAATGGTGAGAAAATAAAATTCTGGAAAAATCAATGGATGGTTGATGGCCCCCTAAATTCTATATGCTATGGTTCTCCTGATGATGATAGTTATATCAATGAATACATTATCAATGGTATGTGGAACATCACAAAGCTTACTACTTGTCTTCCCTTTCCTTTAGTTCTTAAAATTATAAATATTCCTATTACTGGAGCGGAAGATAAGCTAATATGGAAACACACTAACTCTGGTGTGTATACTATCAAAACTGGCTATCAAAAACTCATTAACACCCAAAACCCTAGGCCTCACTGGCCATGGAAAGTGATATGGGATCTTAAAATCCTTCCTAGGGTTAAAATGTTCTTGTGGCAGGCCTTCTGGGACAAACTCCCAACCCTTAATAAGCTGTTAAAGAATGGTATGGTAGATAATGATAGATGTAACATCTGCTGGAATGATTCTGAGAGTATAAACCACTTGGTTTTTAAATGTTGTGGGTTTTCCCCTTTTAGAGATTCTATATTTCCTTCATCCTTCATTGATAGATCACATGATATGAAGGATTGTATCTTTAAAGGAAGCACCTCTAAAGAGAATATTAAAAAGCTAGATATCTTTGCTTGGATCATCTGGAGAGCTAGGAATGATTTCCAGTTCTCTGGCCTGGAAATTAATAACACCAGACTCCTTGGTATGTTCAACAAATCAATTGCTGACCATCTGGTTACTTATGGAAGGATAGGACACTCTTTTAGCTCTATCACTGTCCATTGAAAACCTAGTACTAATCACCCTGTCACTTTGAATACTGATGGGTCAGCTCATGGGACTTCTGGCCCGGCTGGAATTGGCTTAGTCATCAGGAATCATAATGGAGATTTTGTAAAGGTTGTGGCTGCCTTCATTGGCTTAACCCAACAACAATAGAGCTGAACTTCTTGCTCTACACAATGGCATCCTGCTATTAAAAAACTATGAACTTCTCTTCGGCCCAAATCCAAACTGACTCAAACTACTCTGTCTCTTGTATTTACAGGAAGCAGGAACCAGCTTGGCAGGACAAGAAGCTAGTTCTGCAGATTAGTGCCCTACTAGAAGAATGCAAGGACTATCAAATCAACTTCATCTACAGAGAAGCCAACCACAGTGCTGATGCTGTGGCTAAATTTGCTAGTTCTATGGTCTATAATAATGTCTTAGGTCTCTCGAACAATGTTGCTCTTGTTAACTTTTGTGCTATGGATGGTGTAATCGGAAAAAGAACGGATGATGTAATCGGGCTGGTCATGCTCCCATGTTGACCTGTTTGTATTAATACTAGTTTCCTTTTTCAAAAAAGAAAAAAATGTAGTACGCACCCACTTCTCTCCTAGGAGTTAATGTAACTAAATTTTCAATTCAATTTACATCTTAGTATTATTTAATCTTCTAAGTTAATTCATAATTCGAGTATGGAACTTATATGTGTCACTCTTCTTTGATTGTAAAGTGCATAGTCGGATTGGCGAACATTATTTTATTATTCTGATAAAGTTGTTTTTTCTCTAAAATTTAAATTGAACGTTTTAAAATCGTTTATAGAATTCATGTAACCAATTGGGTTAGGACTCATGGCACAATTACGACGTTGATACAGAAACCAAATGACATGTAGAATTAGCGAAAGATTAGATGGTGATTGCCACTAATTGTGACTGATGAACTAATCTCATGTTAATTAGCCACGGACGTAAATTATAAAATATCCCTAGTTGATAACGTTAACCTC
>JAYMSL010002665.1:0-13830 GCA_036897195.1 Plantago coronopus | reverse complement strand
AGACATAAGTACCAAAAAATAATAATGATTACATTTAAAATTGTGACTAATGACATAACAAATTATCCATAAATTATGGATCTGTGATTATTTTATTACTCCCTTCGTCCAAGCATAAGCTTCCCACTTGTGTTTTGGTCAATAAAATAAGGGTTTTATTATTATATTACAAGTGAAGGTAGTGGGAGTACTTTTTGGTATGTTGTAATTAAATGAGTGGAGAAAGATTGGGGACCACATGTTCAAAAAAAGAAATGGGAAGCTTTGTAATGGACTACCAAAAAGGAGAAAGTATTGACTGGACGGAGGGAGTACATCCCAATACAACCAGTGTATGTATATGATATATTTAGTATTGAGTTGAAACACATTCATATTAGACGGGTTTGATGAAATAATGTGGCCAAATTTGTACTTAAAAAATAAAAACCGAATTAAAATTTATACTTTAAATAAATTTAATTTAGTTTAGTTATTAAATTACTCAGAATCCAAACACACTCTATCAGCTCAACACATTCAGGCAAAACTAAAACGTTCCATTTGGCAGTGCCCTGAAGCTGTTCGATAAAATTCCTCAACGAGCCCCGGTATTCTTCTTCATCTTCCGTTGCTCGTTAGCCTCTCTGCACTGAAAATGGCGTACAGATTACCAGTCCGATATCTCCTCTCTAATCATCATCGCGCAACAACGATCCAAAATCTCCTCCATAGCATAAAGCTCTTCTCATCTCAGTCACTTCCAGGAACTCAATTCCATCAGCACACAACATCCAGCTCATCTTCTCAAGACCTCGTCGGTGAGCTCTCACGCATTATGAGTGATTACAGAAACCCACAGCACGACATTGAATCAGCTCTTTCTCCATTTGTTTCAAACGTTTCGTCCAATTTGGTTGAGCAGGTCTTGAAAAGGTGTAAACATCTTGGATTCCCAGCTCACAGGTTCTTCATCTGGGCTCAGCAAATACCGGGTTTTCAGCATAGTGAAAAAAGTTATCTCATTCTTGTAGAAATCTTGGGGAGCAGTAGACAGTTCCCACTTCTGTGGGACTTTTTGGCAGAGATGAAAAGGACTGGATGTTATGAGATTAGTAGAGAGATTTTCTGGCTTGTTTTCAAGGCTTATAGTCAAGCCGGGTTACCTGGTGATGCTGTGAGGGCTTTTAACAGGATGGTTGATTTTGGGATTAAGCCTTGTTTAGAAGATCTTGATCGGCTTCTGTATACATTGTGTAAGAAGAAACATGTGAAGCAAGCTCAGGAATGTTTCGATAAAGTTAAGGGTGTTGGTAGTTTGTGTCCTTCTCAGAAGACTTACACCCTTCTGGTTAAGGGTTGGGGTGATGTTGGCGAATCTGGTGAAGCGCAGAGGGTGTTTGATGAAATGGTTGAAAGAGGCTTTGAGGTTGATTTGCCAGCTTGGAATGCCTTGTTGGATGCTTTGTGTAAAGGAGGGAAAGTTGATGAAGCATATGAATTGTTTCGAGGGATTAGGCAGAAGGGTCTTGAACTTGACGCGTATTCGTACTCGATATTCATTCATGCTGCTTGTGATTCTAATGATCTTCATTTGGCGTTTAGTGTCCTTGATTCTATGAAAAGATTCAATCTTGTGCCTAATGTGTTTACTTATAATTGTATCATCAAGAGACTGCGCAAGAATGATAGAATTGATGAGGCTTATGAGGTGCTTAATGCGATGATCGAGAATGGGGCTGAACCAGATACGTGTAGTTACAACACTATTTTATCTTCTCACTGTAATCTCAGTGAAGTAAATAGAGCACTTAAGCTATTCTGGAGTATGGATGAGAGGAAGTGTTTACCGGATAAGCATACATATAATATGCTTCTTAAGATGCTAATAAGAATCGGTAGGTTTGATCGGGTTGAGGATGTTTGGAAGTCCATGGAAAAGAGAGGGTTTTATCCTTCAGTATCGACGTATACTGTCATGGTTCATGGATTCTGTATGAAGAAATGGAAACTTAAGGAAGCATATAAGTATTTCGAGATGATGATAAATGAAGGAATACCACCTTATACCACTACTTCTGAGTTATTGAGAAACAAACTAGTTGGATGGGGATTTGCTGAGAAGACTGATATTCTTGCGGCTAAGATGGAAAGGAGCAGTTCTCCATCCATTCAAGAAGCGGCAAAGATAATGAGAGGTAATCGAATGAATGTGAGATCAAGAACTGAAAACGAGGATTCTGATTACAGTGACGACTGAGTTGTCTTCTACAGAGAATCTGGAAAACCGAAGAGCATTGTTTAAGTTTCTTGCAAGAAACTTATAGCTAGATAATCATGTTATTCACGTAACTTGCAGAAGATGCTCAAGACCCAAAATCCCAATGGAGAGTTGAAGATTTCAGTTATGATGCTGTTGTTCGTACAAGTTTATGTGAAGACATTTGAGATATCAGATATGGTCAGGAGTACAATAAGTTATGCAAGAGGGCCTCGAACGCCCCTATGTTATCAGCATCAGGATTCTTGAGTTTACTGGGGCATGAATGCATGACCATTAAGATTTTGAATTAAAAGGTCAGAGGATTCTTGTTTCCATGAGTTGGATGTACTTGTTGGATTATTCTGAAATTTGCGAGATTTTATTATGAAATGGAAGTAGTTATACCAAGCTCCAATGCATGTGGAATCATAGATTGCTTGACACAATATTATATACTTACTCGCAAAATAAAGAAGTTGAAATGCGGAAAAACAAAACACAAAAAATGTGGAAAAACAAAACAAAAAATGTCTGAGCCCGGGTTCGAACCGGGGACCTCTAGTGTGTGAGACTAGCGTGATAACCGACTACACCACCCAGACACTTGTTCATAATTTTAATCAAAATAAGTTATATTACAAATGTGAGGCAGGTAGATCTTCAAAAGAAATCCATATCTTTTTTTTCTTCTAATTAAAACGGTAACCTTCTTAGCAAAATGTTTCTTCTTCTTCTTATAAAGTACGAAAGATGCACCTTAAACTTGACCAAAGTTTTTTTTTTTGTTGTGCTTTTAAAATATCAAAGATACAACTAAAACCACATATGCTTTGAATTTTTTTTTTTTTTTGAAGAGGCAAATTTATCCACTAACCCAATACCACCTTATATCACTACACCAATACCAACCTTATAACACCAAATAAATCTCCACCTCCGGGGATCGAACCCGGGACCTCTCACCAATACACCCAGCACCTTACCACTGCACCACCCCCTCTGGGTTCATTACTAGTTAAAAGTTAGTCTAACGAAATCGCAAATTATGAAGTTAAGAGAATACGTTTATACATACTATAGTATACATAAAAGAATAAATATACTAATTGTGATGTAGTTTGAAATGTACATTATTGACTTACAATATTATTGTTTTTGGTGAAGAAGAAAATGAGAAAATGAAAAGAAATAAAAATTTCGAAGTCTATTTATTATAAGTTAGAGTTTTTTGGACTAAAAATGAATTGTAATAAACTTTAGGAATTGCATTTCAACCCAATTATTAAGGAGTGTTTGGCTAGAATTTATTTTGTCGACTTTTTGGACTTATATGTAATTGATTCTGTTTATAAAGTCACACTATGTAAATTTTTTGACTATTGAGACTTTGTTTGTGAATGAGGCCATTAGCAAGGTACTAATATGAGATTTTCCCTTAATTTAATTGTACTTTCATCCTTAAACTATTTTTATTTTATTAATTTATTAATAATAAATTAATAATTCCATCTTCACCATTTATTCTACTTATTTTTTTTCTCTCTCTTTTTCTTCCCCTTTCTCTATGTTTTTCTTCTTAAGAAGCTCCAATGGAGCTTAAACTAAGCTCCATTAATGGAGCTTGGAGCAGCTCCGCCCAGATTTGGACGTAGTTGCTCCAGCTCCGCTGTGAGCTACAGCTCCCGCGCCGGAGCTGTTGAGCCCGCCCAGATCTGGGCGAGCTCAATAGCTCCTAAAGCTATTGCAGCTAGGGTTGAGCATCGGTCTGAAACCGGACCGGATCGGAACCGGAACGGACCGGATGCTAAATGTCATTGTTTTACAGGCCCGGAAACCGGACCTGTTCTAAGTCCGGTGCATCTCGGACCGGACCGGAAAAAACCGGTCCGGTCCGGGCTGCACCGGTCTCGACCCCGAATTAATCAACATAATTTAAAAAAAAGAACAGGAAGCAAGTAGATCAGATCCAAATTCAGTCTTCAATTCAACACAAAACAAGGGAAAAGCTACAAGGTGGTTCCACCATACCACCACCATTCACCGTCGGAATCCTCTCACCTCCACCATCGCGCTCACCAAACCACCACCAATCACCGCCGTGCTCCTCCTCACAACCATTGCCACATCGTTATTTACAAGCAAAATAACAATTGTGGGTGGGGGATGGAAGTCTTGGAGGAGGAAGATGACAAAGGTGTCTGCGCGCGGGGAGTGGGTGGAGGGGCCTGTGAAAGTGAATGTGTAAATGGAATTGTGAAGGTTAGGTTTAGGTTTTGGGAATTTGGGGAAGAAGAAGACAAGTGTATTTTGAAATTATATTTTTTTTTAAAATACCGGTCTGTTCCGGGGCAAATCGGAAACCGGTCGGTTTTGCCCCGGACCGGACCGGAAACCGAAATTTTAAAAAAGCTGGAGCCGAAAACCGAACCGATGTCGGTCCGGGGCAGCCCGAAAACCGGAATTCCGGTCCGGTTTTCCGGTTTCGGTCCACTTATGCTCACCCCTAATTGCAGCTCCGGCGGGAGCTGTTTAATAACTCCCGCTGGAGCTGCTTCGACAGCTCCTGCACGGAGTTGTCAATAGCTCCGGCGGGAGCTATTAAACAACTCCCGTCGTAGCTGCTCCGGCCAAGGGCGGAGCAATCACAGCTCTGCCCTTCTTTGTTGTAGTTGGCTCCATTAAAAAAGAAAAATAAAAAGGAAAAAAGGAAAAAGGGAGGAAGGATCTTGAAGGTCTATATTAATGGAGGTTTTAGCATTGAAGAAGAAAGGTTGGGGAAGATGACTAGTTTTGAATAAAAATTTGTAAATTGGGGTCAAAATAAAAATTTTGAAAATTGAAGAATATTTCAGAAAAATTAATTATAGGGACTGTTTGGTGGTTTGTTTAACAAACTCTGAATTTGTGGTTTTGTGGACTTGAATGTAATTGTTGATCTAATGGATACCCAGATGTAATTAGCGAATCTAAAGAGATATCCAGATGTAATTCACCCAAATTACAATACTAATTAGATAATTAACCATAAGCGGATTTGGTGTGCCAATGATACTAATAATTTTACTAAACAAAGTCTACACTAACTAATAAATAATAAATTAATATGACAATATGAAAGAAAGCAAGTTTGTGAAGTGAATGCATTAGCAAGGTGATTTGACAATTTACTTAGACATGTAGTTAAATGACTCATTTGATGATTTGATACGAGTTAGCATGTTACGTGAACGCAATGTATTATAACTAGTTGTTCGTTCAAATTTCTCCTATCAGGAAAAAAATGTGAAAATCCAAATCAACCTCATTAGCTCTTCTTCCTTTATCATTCCGAGTTGGTTTAGACTTGAGAACCTGTGCTCATGAATTCACGCGGTTTGGCGTTTCACGTGACAGAAGCAAAAAAGGAAAGAGAAAGAGGACCGATTGAAAAGATTTTGTCACTTTATCACTCACTTTACTGAATATATAAACTAGCTAGCATATCTTTATGTTTTTCTAAATAAACTAGGATTAAACATACGCTAGTTCTTTTTTATTTTTTAAAATTTTAATGATAAGCTAATTTTATTTTATTTTGTAATTTTAATGATAAGCTAACTCGTTTATTGTTACACGCAATATATATCTAGCACATTAGTAACTTAATTACAAACACATCTCCCATTTTAATGATAAGCTAACTCATGAATTCTATTTTTCAAATTTTGAATATGATTTAGTACCTGGGCGGCTGGGCCATAATTAGAAATAACGCATCCAGATTGCCAAATATAATTAACCCAACTAAAATGAAGCCGTTACAACATAATTATTCATACTATAATTAATGATTTCCCCAATCTTTAATTTAATTTAATTTAATTTAATTTTTCGCTGGTTACCAAATAATACTGCTATACTTGTGCTACTTCCCAATTATTACTCCAACAACCAATACCTACAATGTCCTTGCTTTGTGTCAGTGGAGTTATTTCCAAATCTTTTTCCTTTTTCCTTTTTCAAAAGAATTTGATTTATGACAAGTTAACCCAATATCATTATTTTTTTATTAGAAAAACCCAATATTATTATTTTTTATAAATTTCTTAAAATGATAAACACACAAGATTATGCCAAGAAGAAATTAATAGGGAAGTCAAGGCAATCCAAAATCATTAATTTTAATATATTTATATTTTTAAGCACATAAAATTAGTAACACAATGATATGGATTCTGAATTTGAAAATCATTTTTGAATATTAGAATTTTATGGAATATGCCCAATGAAAAAGATCTACCAACCGTTGCAATTTTAATAAGATGCTAAAAAATCGCACATCCAAGACAAATGCAACAACTATTACTAGAATTTAACAATATATTGAGATTAAATGCTAACCAGAAATAATCTAAACGACGAGATACAACTCACTATAAACCATCCTTATCCCTCGGGTTCGGATTATACAAAACAAACCAATATAATTATTTTTAATATATTTCTATTGTTAAACTCACAAAATTAGTTACACAAATAGAGTTACACAAATAGAACATCATTTTTAAGTAATACTACATGATCCGTTTTATAAGTATCTGATTTTTTATAATTTATATTGTGCCAGATGAAAAAATTATTCCACTAATTGCAAGTTTTATAATACTAGAAAATCGCTTAACCATGACAAATCCAAAAACCACTACAAAATCTAATAATAGAACGGGAATAAATGCACACCACTTAATATCTAATTGATAAACAAAAGATTTTTAAAAAATTCGATAAACAAAACAAACTCAAATTCCTAAACCCGATTGAATCTCGATCCGGAGATATGACAGGATCTAACATCTAATTCCTAAACCTAAGCTTCAGAAATAGGAAAAACAAATGAAAACATAACCGTATTTTTAAAAATAATATGAACCAAAAAATAACCGTATTGGAAGTGGCCTAAAATGCAACGTAAGACAAAGACAAGAATACCCCTGGGGAACAGAACGGCGGATCGTGATTGGCTGGTCAAAGATGGATAAATTACCAAAAATGGCCCTGGCAGGCAAATTCTAGCAGCAGTCGAGGTTACTTCTTCCTTTCTTCTTCATCTTTCTCTCTCTTCTTTCATCTTCTTCTTGTGTATTTTTGTCTCTCTCTCTCTCTCCTTCTCTTCTCTCACTTGAGTTTCCGAAAACAAAAGAATCCCAAAAACGAACTCTCAAACAAACAAACCCCACAATCATTTCTGTTTTCCTATTATTGGGCTTCTTCTGAACAAAACCCAGTTCCTACTCACTCCCATTTCCTCTTCTTCTTCTACAAGTAGCGGAAAAAAAAATTGACAAGACCATGTCTTTTCTCTCTCGTTCTCAGAACCAACATTCCATTAAAAAAATACCCTTCTGAAGCCAGTCAGAAAGACTAGAAACAGGTCTGGTCTTTTTTGTTTTTTAATTACTGATCAATTGTTTGTTTGTTTCTTTGTATATCTGGACTCATCATTTCTAATGATTGGGTTGTACTGGAATTCTTTAGCTGTTTGTGGTGTCTGAGGTTTTTCTGTTTCCTGGTCTTTTGCTGCTTTTAGGTTTAGTCATTAATGGTGTCTGTGTAATAAAGTGGTGGTTTTCCCCAATTGGGTAGATCTTGTTGGATGTTTTCCAGTATGAAGAATTGAGTTTTCTTGAAATTTAATGCTGTGATCTTCTGAAGATTTCTTTGCTCTATTTGGCTACAGCTCTTTGAATTTTCACAAAGATGTTTTGTTTTGTTTTTTTTTTTTTTGAAAAAAAATCCATCCTTTTCTTATTTATTTGGGAGTTACAAGAGCTCTGTCCTGAGTTTGGCCATGCAACTCTGTGTTTAATTGGCAGCTGATTGCTTTTTGTTGATTGGTGAATTTTACTTTAGACCTTCAAGAAGGGAAGGGGGTCAAAAAACATGTGTTTGAGGGATCTGAAAGTTTAAATGGATTAAATACAGGTAAGCCTTTGATTGTTTGGCTGTTTCTACCATATGAAAGAAATGTTTAATACTTTAATTGACCATTTTAAGGTTTTCTATTCCTTTACCTTTTGCTTTAATCTACTGTTTGTTTCTGCCTTAAGTTAACTTTATTTATGTCTCTGTGATATTCATTTAGTTCATTGGTACTGGTTGATATGTGTTGATGCTGCATATATATAGAGATGCAGAATATAAGAGGAGAGGTTCTGCCTTCCTATATAGTCTGATTTCTGAAAAATATTGAAATTTGCTTGTTACGGCTAGGAGATTTTGCTGTCCATCATTTTCTTTGCCCTTTGAATATATGAGCCTATGAGGTGATTAATAGATTTTGTACTGAGCCAGTGGAGTCTAACTTGCCTTCTTGTATCAGAATCTTTCAGGTTGTTGGATTTCTTCGAGCTCCTTGGGAACTAACTTAATTCTGAGCAACGCTAAAATTTGTCATGGGATTTGATGATCACGGTTCTATGGGAGATTGGATGTTGCCTCCAACCCCCAGTCCAAGAACCATTTTCTCGTCAATTACAAGTGATGGTAATGCAGGTTCTGGTTGTGAAATTGCAGACATGACCCTTTTTCCAGGGCTTGATGTGCACGGTGTGTTTAGTAGAGCTGATCGAAATGACCAAAACCATATTAGTGCAGAAAGTAATGAAGCAAGCATCTCAAATGCTCCTGCTGAGCCCAAGACAAGCTACCGTGGAGGTTTAAGGGAGAGGAGAGCTGGTTTTAATGCACCAGAATTGAATACAGGAAGCATCAGACCTGCGGACCTATCTACTAACTTAGAAGTTCGATCACCTGGTTTTGCACTTTCTCCAGGGTTTAACCCTGGTGTTCTGCTCGAGTCTCCTGTTTTCCTTAATAATTCACTGGTATGGTTCTTTAATATATGAGTTCCTGTGGTTCACTTTTTTTTTTTCATAGACGTACTCTTTTAGTCATCTTTTGATACATGAAGTAAACTTCACTTTTTGTATATCTTATATCCACGGTCTATGTACTTTCTTACTTGCTTTAATGAGTGAAATTATGTTGCAATGAACCATTCTTCTATATGTCAAGCGTAAGCGTGAACCTTTGTCTTAGAGCAGAAAATCCATGGATAACTGGAGGAGTTGCTCGAGCATTGGAGTAAGAAAATAGAGGCTGATAGTTATAGATCAACTTATATGCTCAATTCAGAGATTTTATTATTTCTTTTACGATATTTAAATCTGATTGAACATTGCGGGGAATGCTCTTCCCGTACCTAATGCAACAACCCTGTCTCAAACAAATTGGAAACTTCATGATCTGTTTTGGAGCGTACCTGATGGACTATTGATCCTTCTCACTATCCATGTTCACCCCTGGCACGCACTTGTTGAATCCATGTTCAGTTTAGCTTCTTGTCTCCTCTATTTCCTCCAAGTCATAGTTATTGTCCAGGTTAACACTTTACACAGGTGAATAATATAAGTGTTTATCCTGCTAGCTTGTGAAGGAGCAGCAGGACCCTGTGCATACCTTGAGTTATACTTGTACACACTCTTTGGCTGATATATATGCATAACTTTGTTTTTAAACTAACGTTTCTCTTTAATCAATGACTGTACACCTATATTGAGTTAAAGCTGCTCTTATTGCGCGAATACTCTATAAGTTGATGGTTGACTTATTTTTTCACAGGCCCTGCCATCTCCAACAACTGGAAAATTTTGTCTTGGTATGAGTGGCAACAACCAGGATCCTATGTTAGTAAAAGAAGGTTCTGATAAAGGAAGGGAGAGTACTCGTGAAGCTGTCAACGATTCATCATTTGCATTCAAACCTGTTGCAGAAACTAGTTCATTTCCTGACTTTGACTCAGTTAACAAAGTAATCATATTCTATTACCTCTATGTGCATGTGTTTGTTTGGTCTGTCTGTGTGTCTTCTGTATGACATTCATGAATCTACCGTCTTATGTGTAACCTGTATCCATTCCCTTAATTTGAATTTTGATGCAAAATTGTCCTCATCATGCCTTTGTATAAGTCATCATCGGTACAATGTTAGAACGGTTAAGTTCAACAAGAAGTAAAAAAATAGAAGAGATTCTGAATGTGGACGTAAGTGGTTTTGGTGCAGAGTTTCTGAAAATAAGAGTGGATTATTGAAGGCTAATTTTTAAACTTTTGTACACAGGTTGCATAGAATAAGAGATGTTATTTAATTAGTTCTGCATTCTTGGTTGATGGATTTCAAATGATTTTACATCTAAAGTTCGACTATATTGATTTCTCACTGATTTGTGTTTTCAATGGACAGGTAAATCATTCTGGTTTCACTCCACAGTCATTCACTAATGCTGGCTTTTCCTTTCCTTCAAACACTCTGGGTTCAAATCAAAGTTTAGGGTCTCACCCTCAATCCCAACACAACGGTGATATATTTAACCAAGCAAATTTTTCCGAATCGCATGTTGAAATGAACAGAGACAACAGTCACAAGTCAGAGGAAGCATATAACGCCGCAACTGTAACCGAGCATTCTCCACCTCTTGATGAATCACAGGAGGATGATGGAGATCAAAATAGTGGTGGGGATGCCAATATTGGTAATGGTATTGCTGATGATGGTTATAATTGGAGAAAATACGGACAAAAACCAGTTAGAGGAAGTGAGTACCCTCGAAGTTATTACAAGTGCACACACACAGAATGCCCTGTGAGGAAAAAAGTTGAAAGGTCTCGTGAAGGTCACGTTACGGAAATAATCTACAAGGGAGCCCACAACCACCCTAAACCTCCTCCCAGTCGCAGAGCATCGGGTGGAGTTGGAGAAATGCAACTCAATTCTGACCAATTTGGGACTGATGCAAATGGTGGCCATCCTTGGTCAAACAGAAATGAAGAATACATCAATGGAGCTGCTAATTTACAGGGTCAGAGTGGCGTGAAATACGAGACAGTGGATGGTGCAGATGGATCTTTAGCACTCTCAAACGATGAGGATGATGAAGATCGCGGCACACATGGAAGTGCCTCTTTAGGTTACGACGGGGAAGGAGACGAATCAGAATCAAAGAGAAGGTCCGTGTCTTTATATTTTCTACTTCATATTGACGAAATTGTATGTAGTTGACCTGACTTTTGTCAAATTCGTGTTATTGTAGGAAAATCGAATCTTATCCTTCTGAGTTGACCGGTGCAAGCAGAGCCATACGGGAGCCTAGAGTTGTCGTTCAGACGACCAGTGATGTGGACATACTAGATGATGGTTATCGTTGGCGCAAATATGGACAGAAAGTCGTCAAAGGAAATCCAAATCCGAGGTTGGTCTTTTGTTCATTTGATGATTGTACAAGGTATACCTCAAGTTTTGAATTGAATGCAGTATGCTGCGAGGTATAGTAGAAAAGATATTACGAAGCGCAACTCAGTTCGTAAGACGCTTCACCTCCAACCAATAGGTCGGGGTTTCGAGTTACCCTTTGCCGTTTCGAAAAAAGAAAAAGATTACGAAATTGGTTATATTTACATTGATACATCAGAAGCTGTGCTTCAGTGGTATCTTACCAATGAACAACATATGATGAACTGATGCTTTAAGACATGTTCGCAGAAGACAATAATTCCTCTTCTTGAACGCTGCTAAGTAGACATATAATAGACCATATGCCAGCAGATGTGCATTATCTATTTAAAAACTTGTCACTACTCACTAGTTGTACCTGATGTTTTAACCAGAGACCAAGTCAATAGAAAAGAACATCTCATAACAATAAAGCCATTCTGGCTTTACTTTGATTCACCTCTTTATTGTCTGGGTACTGTATAGTTAAGCACAACTTTTGTGGATTTCTCACTCTATAAGTTATGACACAGGAGTTACTACAAGTGTACCAGCACTGGCTGCAATGTCCGGAAGCATGTAGAGAGGGCTTGTCACGACCTGAAGTCGGTTATAACTACATATGAGGGTAAGCACAATCATGACGTCCCTGCAGCTCGTAACAGCAATCACTTGAACTCTTCTGGTCCCTCATATGCTACACAACAAGCCCCTCCTGCTACTTCAGCCCTCATACACAGGCCCGAGCCTTCCCAACTTCGTGGTGGCATGCCCCAACTCGGCTCATTTAGGTCTCAGATGGGACCTGGTGCTGGCTTTGGGTATGCGATGATGAATCATCAGTCTGGCCTTGCTGGTTTAGGTATGGCTAGATTGGGACCGAACCAAGGCAATTTACAGGTTAATTCGTATTTAGCTCATCATCACCAGCAGCAGCAGCAGCAACAGCAACATGGTGTTAATGACATGTCCCTTATGGTCCCAAAAGATGAACCAAGATCGGAGGCTGGTCTGGATTCTGGCGCGAGCTCTTCGGTAAATCAGGCGTTGTTTTACCAGCAGTTAAGGACTGGATTATAGGTTGAAGAACGACAGATGTAAATCTTGTCATTATGTTCTTGTTACAGATGAAGTGGAGACGACGGTATTTATACTCTGGCTGTGTTTATTACTGGGTTTACTTGTTAGTTGTTTTATTCACATTCTTGGTTTTCTCGACAGACGAAATGTTTAGACGAAATGTTTATGAATTGTTTTCGCCAATCAAAAGTTATCCTTTATTTTCTTAATCAGGAACTGTAAAATTTTGTATGTGGCAGTGGCCCTAGAAAGAAAGGAAAGTATTCGAGTTATATATATATATGCCTGTTGCATTGTATTCACTACTTTCCTCCATTCGGCCCGAAGCTTTCCATTTAGTTTTCGTTAAACTTTTTTCATGACAAATTACTTTAAAAAAACGTTGGAGAAAAATTATATTAAAATATTACAATTCTTATACTATTTTAATATAATTTTTTTATATTTTTTAATCGACTTAATTTTATATTCATTTTAATAGAAAAAAAGTCAATAAATACAAACGAGAAGTTTCGAACGGGACGAGAAAAGTATTATTGAAGTGTTATCGATGGTGCAATAGTACATGTTTAGTAATGCAAAGGACACAGTATAACATAAATGCATTACTAGCATACTAGTTTTAAAAAAAATATATAATGGTGATTCTTACCGGATTTGTCATTTCATAATTGTTCGAATTTCTATTCCGGTGTTTGCTTGTTAATGGTATTATGATCCCTTCAATTTACTTAAAAAATTTAAGCTGAGCGGATTTAAACTGAACTTAATTTATAAATTTGAACTGAGTAAATTTAAACGGAATTAAACTAAACGGAATGGATCTGAAGTGAACTGAACACAACTGAAATTAAATTTTAAAAAAAAAAAAACGTCAAACTTTTATAAGTACAAACTATCACGTAAATATAAATGTACACTTAACCCTGCGCCTTCGAAGGCTCGAACCTCGAACCTCCTACTTGCAACTCCTCTCATATACCACTTGACCCCTTAACAGAGCCTTAGTTGTTGCTCCCATTGAATTCCCGAAATCTTATGTTTTCAATCGAATTAGTGGATTCTTTAAACATTTCACCGTACGTAAATTTCTGTAATACTTCCTCCTGTTTTTTTTAAAAACTCCCTTACATCTTACTTTATATTAATTTAAATAAAAACCCAAATAAGAAAAGTTTTATCTCCACTAACTAATTCTTTTT
>JAYMSL010002664.1:0-13831 GCA_036897195.1 Plantago coronopus | reverse complement strand
ATTAGCTTAGCAATTGCAATTTCAGCTTAATTAATTCCTTAGAGACCGACACTCGGGATTAGCTTACTCTACGCTATTTATAGTGTCTAGTCTGTTAGTCTTGGCTTGATACAAATTCATTTGCTGGATAAAACGACGTCCATCATCTACGTATGTTGCAATTAGTAGTTTTAGCAAAAACCACATTGATTGTAATGTTCAGATTGATGGTGATAATAAACTATGGCGTTTTACTGGCTTTTATGGGGAACCTGATATTAATTTACGCAAGCATACATGGAAGCTATTGTCAAATCTTGGTCCGCAATCGAATAGAGAATGGTTGGTCATGGATGATTTTAACGAAATTTTGAGTCAGGACGAAAGATTGGGAGGTATTTATACCCCAGAGTGGCGTTTACGGGATTTTCGTAATACACTATTGAATACGAGTCTTGTGGATTTGGGGTACAAAGGTTATACTTATACCTGGGAAAATAAGAGAGAAGGAGAAGATAACGTTAAAAAAAGGCTAGACAGAGCCACTGCTACCTCAAATTGGCGTGTACTATTCCCAAACGCACAGGTAGCTCATCTCATATCCAGACAATCCGACCACCAACCACTCCTCCTTACCCTTAACCCGCCGGCATCTGCCTTCCAGTCGCGCCGCAGAAGGTCCAATCGGAAGCCCGCCTTCCGTTTCGAAGCAGTGTGGCTGAGTACGGAGGAATGCGCCGATGTGATTCAGGCGACTTGGCCGGAAGCTGCCGGGGCCGACATGGCAAAAGCTCTAGAGAATTGTGGAATTGGGCTTGCAAATTGGAGTAAAGCTCAGTTTCCAAACATAAAGAAGAGAATTAAGCAAGTCAATGAGGAATTGGGGAGAATACAGAAACAACCATACACGGCTGCTGTTAAGAGACGAGAAAAGGAATTAAAAAGGGAGTTGGAAGAATTCCTTGATAAAGAGGAGGTACTGTGGAAACAAAGGTCAGGTGCTCAGTGGCTAGCTCAGGGTGACAGGAATACAAGGTTTTTCCATGCTCAGGCATCAAAACGGGAAGCCAGAAATAATATTGCTGGTCTACGGAATAGTAATGGCGTTTGGGTCGAGGAAATCAGTGAGTTGGGGGTATAGCACAGGAATACTTTCAGGAAATCTTTACCTCTCGTAGGCCGTCTGCGGAAGAAATCGACAGGGTAGTGCGAACTATGAATAGAAAAGTTACTAATGATATCAACCTGGACCTTGGACGAGCTTTCACGACAAATGAGGTAAAACTTGCTCTCTTTGATATGTATCCTACTAAATCCCCAGGTCCGGATGGGTTACCTGCTTTATTTTACCAGAAGTTCTGGCATATTGTAGGTCGTTCTGTGTCTGATTGTGTGCTGGACTTGTTAAACCGTGCTACTTTAGATACCAAGCTAAATTTCACTCACATTGTTTTACTGCCTAAATGTCCAAATCCTGAGTTGATTACCCAGTTTCGCCCTATTAGCCTAAGCAATGTGATATTCAAAATCGCTTCTAAAGTTATTACCAATCGTCTTAAACCACACATGTCCAATCTTATTGCCGAAACCCAGTCTGCCTTTGTACCTAACCGACTTATTACTGATAATGTTCTGGTAGCTTATGAGGTGAATCACTTTTTGAAAAGAAAAAAAAAAGTAAGGATGGTTGTATGGCTTTAAAATTAGACATGAGCAAGGCTTATGATAGGGTCGAATGGCCATTCTTGGAACATGTTTTGCTTAGATTAGGATTTGACCAGGCCTTTATACAGCTTATTATGATTTGTGTGAAATCGGTGTCATATTCTGTTAAAGTGAATGGTGAACTATTTGGGCCTACTATACCTGAGAGGGGGTTGCGGCAGGGGGACCCTCTTTCGCCATATTTGTTTCTTTTTATTACTGAAGCATTTAGCTCCCTTTTGGTGGATGCCGAAAATAGGGGACTGATCAAGGGTGTATCTGTGGCTCGTCATGCTCCTAGAATTTCTCACCTTTTATTCGCAGATGATACGTTGATTTTTTGTGAGGCCAACAGAAACTCTGCCAGAGCTGTTCAAGAGGTGCTGGATTTGTATAGCAAGGCTTCAGGGCAGATTATTAACCTTGACAAATCTACTGCAGTGTTCAGTAAGAACACATGTGTGGCGGCTATTGAAGGTATTTGTGAAATTCTGCCGGTACGAGTCGAGGAGAAGCATGAGAAATACCTTGGGCTCCCTACTACTATGGGTAGGTCCAAGAAAGAAGTATTTGGCTGGCTCAGGGAGAGACTCTGGCATAAAACACAAGGATTTGGAGAAAAGCAGCTCTCTAAAGCCGGTAAGGAGACACTAATCAAATCAGTGCTTCAATCCATTCCAACTTATGTGATGGGGTGTTTTAAACTACCGGAATACCTGTTGCGGGAATTGGAATCTGTAATTGCTAATTTCTGGTGGGGTGACGGGGACAAGAAGAAGATTCATTGGGTCAATTGGTATTCTCTATGCGATAGTAAGCGTGATGGGGGTATGGGATTTCGCGATCTTAGCTCTTTTAATCTGCCAATACTTGGGAAACAGGTTTGGCGTGTGATACAAAATCCAGAGGCGTTACTGAGTCGCGTGTGGAAAGCTAAATATTTTCCGGATTGTGATATTCTGGAATCTCACCTAAAGTCTGATGCTTCATTCACATGGAAAAGTATTCACAGTGCTATTCCACTAGTCCAAGATGGTATTATTTGGCGGATCGGGAATGGCTTGTCAGTAGATGTCTGGAAGGACCATTGGATTCCTAGAGACTCATGTCGCAGGCTATTTACTCCGGACACATTTGGTTTTGGTGATCTGCCCGTGTCAAATTTCTTATCCAGAGAAGGTGACTGCTGGGACGTTGAAGCACTTGAGGCTATGTTTTGGCCAGATGATGTGGAGGTAATACTTCGTATACCAGTGGGTGGGAGACAATCTGTAGATATCCGTAGTTGGTTCTTTGAGAAATCAGGCCATTACACTGTTAAATCAGCTTATCATGCGGCACGGCATATCAAAAGCAATCGTGCTAAGGAAGCGGCAGCTGGTCCAAGTAGTGTACAGGCACCGCTCAAGTGGAGTTTTGTTTGGAAAATAGATACACCAAATAAGATCAAAATCTTCTTCTGGCGGCTGGCACGAAATTATCTCCCTGTAATGACTAACCTAGCCAAACGGCAGCTGGATGTCAGTGTGTTGTGTCCGCTGTGTAAATCACAGGAGGAGTCGTCTCTGCATTTGATGCGCGAGTGTCCATTTGCGCGCATTGTCTGGGCTCTCTCTAATCTGCCCAATGATGCGATTCAGCAGTATTCTGCCTGTATGCTGGATTGGTTAGAGCATGTCCAACAAAAACTGAATACCGAACAGTTCAGGCTCTTTGTTTGCTGCTGCTGGGGCATTTGGTTTCACCGTAATCGGAAAATTCATGACGGAGTCGATGGAGATCCTCAGGAATTGGTTACATTTGCAAGAGATTACATATTCAGATACGACCAAGCCATGTTACAGTTCAAGCCGGTTGTGTCTAAAGCAGCTGTGGAAGTATGGCAACCACCGAGAGCCAATGTAGTAAAGATACATGTCGATGCGGCTTTTAATCCACATACTCATATGGGCGGAATTGGGGCCGTAGCACATGACCATGATGGTAACCTGCTGCACTGGAGAAGAAGGCTGTTGGCACGAGCTTTCAGTGCCGAGGTTAGTGAGGCCTTCGCAGTGCTGTGCGGACTCCGACTAGCAAAGGATATGGGCTGGCAGCGTGTGATCTTGGAGGGGGATTGTAAAAGGGTAATGGACGCACTCAACTCAGATGCACCTATACTATCTATTGCAGGTCACCTTCTGGAACACATTAAAGCAAGCAGGACTGAGTTTGAGCTTCTTGGTTTTAGCTTTGTTAGAAGAACTGCTAATATGATAGCACATAGTCTAGCTGGGCATGTCGATAGGGATGAAGACGGTTTTGCAGATACACTTCCTGTAGTGTTACCGTAGCTGTACCATTGTAGTAGTCAAGGTGACTGTCAAGTTGGTTGTATTCTTAAGCCTTGTGCTTATTTCATTATCAATGAAACATTTTATTCTCGAAAAAAAAAAACGCTCTATCGACGCTCCCGCTCCTAAATTATTTTGATTTTGGCGAATCTCGCTCCCGCTCTCGTTCCCGTACAAAAACCGAACGCGGACAAACAAAGGTACCAATAATTTGATGTTGGACATGTTAAGGTACCTTTTTCAGATTTGTCCACACAAAATTCGTGTTAGTTCGGTCAAAATTGACAGTTCCGTTAGTCTGACTAACGGAGTACTTAAATCGGACGAGATGTTAATGTGGAATACCCAAAACAGTCGCGGACGAGATACCAAAATCGACTTTTGGCCTAGGGTACCTTTTCTGGATTTTTCCCTTTATCCCCGGAATGATACCTAAAGATGACCAAATCCAGCCACCTCTCCAATTCTGGCACCAATCGCCGGAAAAAACTCACATGTTGTTGTCTCACATGCTCACTCTCATTTCTCGCACATGAGTTTATTATCTCTCAAGCATTATCATAATCTTCGTACGAGCTTCCCGGTGGCTGAGCCTGTTATCGCAGCTGCAATGCAAACTATGAATCCTGATCGATTGATTGGAGAGATGGTTCTGTATAATCCTAGGCTCCTGAGGCCTCAAAAGTCAAGACTTAAAAAAATTGATTGTAAATTGTAAGGATCTGGCGATTTTCATCACCGGAGAGCGAATTTCAAGACCTAATCTCAAGAAGAGTGCCTCTGAAAATTGAAAGAATTAAGGATTTTCGCAATGTGGACTGCTTCTCGATCGGTATACCAATTAGTTGTATGCACGTATTGTGGTTTCATTAACGGTGAATTCGTTATGTTAATCTCTATTTTCTTTCTTGTCTATCTATGTTGCAGGGTTGATTTCTACTCTACTTCACCCCAAGCATTTGTCACTGTTTCCCTGTATATTCGAAACACACCCTCTTCCCAGCTAAGTATATTTCACAGGTCAGTCATCATCTCTATGTGCTCATGATAATATTATACTACTGCTATGTTCTAATAAGAAATCTCACTGAATGTCATTTATTCAAATACTGTAAACATCATAGTTTTATAAATTGAAATGTATGGAAGAAGTGATTCAAAGCTCATTTTCTGGCAATTAATGCTGCTGGAATGCAATAATGTCGCATCATAGTTTACGAACTGATATTATCGAAAGTAAAGAGGTAGATTCAGTCTTATAATTACATCTTCCCAGTTAGAGGACTATTTGCTGGTTTTTAAAGAATTTTGGAACACCTTAGCTCTAGGATACACATTATACAAACTTCTCTTTTCCCGTAGATGTTGGTGCCTTGGTGGTATTACTTTTGCTCAGAATATGATCCTTTCACTTCAAAGGTGAAAAGAATCTTGATGGATTAAAAGATTCCAGAGTTAAAGGTCACCCGCATTATGCCCTGCCACTTGCGCCAGTACCCTTTAACTGAAAAACAAGTACTTCAGCTAATTAATATCATCAAGAAATAAAATACGAAAAAACAATTTGTTGTTGTGACTTGCAATTTTCAGAAGGAAGTCATAAGAACTCCAATTTCTATCCCATACAGATAATCCAATATGGCTGCATATGCAGCTCTTGTCTCTCTCATGCATGTCCTAACCCGAGTCCAATCTCCTACTTGTCCTGTTTCCGTTGACAAGTCACAAATACAATCTATGTTTGATAAAGTTAGCTTCTTGGTTGATTTTCTGGAGGATTACTCCCAAAGAATAAGCAAAAATTTAGAAAGAAGAATGACCAGTGCAGCTTATGCAGCTGAAGACACAATTGAATTCTATGTCGTCAATCAAGTCCGTGGAATATATGCTGGTGGTAAAGAAGGAGCCTATATCAGCTTCTGTTTTGCCCTGGAGAAGGAAATGGAAACAATTGGTCTGATCATCCAAGAATCAATTGATATTGTAGAGAATATCCATGAGAAGGACCAATTGCCCAGAAGCTTGTTGGGCGTTGTAGACTCCTCGATGCCTCCCAGCGGAACGATTACAGTGGTGATATTAGAAGAGGATCTGGTTGGTCTGGTGGATCAGCTGACCACAACTGAGTTCCGTCGACAAGCCATTCCAGTTGTTGGCATGGGCGGCATAGGTAAGACTACTCTCACTAGAAGTGTTTATAATCATCAATTTGTTGTGCATCATTTCCACATTAGAGCATGGGTAACAATATCCCAAGTTTATAGTGTAAGGAAGGTTCTTCTTTGCCTTCTACCTCAGATTAATGTTGGAGTCATGATTGACATAAGTTCTGTTGATAACTTGAGTGATGATCAGATAGGAGTGGAACTACACAAATGTTTATTTGGTAGAAGGTATCTCATTATAGTAGATGATATTTGGAGTAGCGTGGTGTGGGATGAGATAAGGAGGTACTTTCCCGAGAACAATAACGGAAGTAGGATCTTGTTAACCACTAGGCTCATGAGTGTTGCACACACTGTTGGAACATGTACTCCTTACCAAATGAAATTTTTAGATGATGATAAAAGTTGGGAGTTACTCTGTAGGACGGTCTTTGGCGAAGAAGCTTGCCCTCCTGAACTGGAAAAACTTGGCAAGTTAATTGCCAAGAGCTGCGGAGGACTTCCTTTAACGATAACAGTACTCGGTGGACTTCTTAAAATGTCCAAAAAGAAAAGGAAGTATTGGGAGTATGTTTCCCATAATGTCAGCTCCATCATAAGTCGAGAAGGTGACGGAAGGAAGTACTCGGACATTGCTTGAAGATATTATCTTTGAGCTATAATAATTTGCCTGTTCATCTAAAACCGTGTTTTCTCTACATGTCAACTTTTGAAGAGGATCACGAAATTGGTGTTTCCAATCTCATCAACCTATGGGTTGCCAATGGATTAGTAAAATTGACTAATAATAGAACGCTGGAAGAGGTAGCATTAGAATATCTGAGTGATCTTGTCGGTAGAAATCTTATTATGGCTGGGCAAAGGAGATTAAGTGGGAAATTGAAAACTTGCATTGTTCATGATTCATTAAGGCAGTTTTGTTTAAAAGAAGCTGAAAATGGAAGGTTTATTTGCCTGATAGAGGAGCATACACCCAACCTTCCAGCGAGATTGGAAAGTGAACGACGTTTGGTTTGTCGTTCTTCCTCCCATCCTATCCCGCCGCCCATTTCCACTGCCCGTGTATACATTTGTGATATTCCAGGGCAAACACAATTTACGCATGGTGGTAGGTTGTTACGAGTGCTTGATTGTGATCATATGGCTGTGGATACTGATATTACACCACTGATTAATTTACAGTACCTTTCATTAAGTATCTTTTGGCCTGGCGTCCCAAGATTTTTATCTTCAATATCTTCATTCTGGAGCCTCGAGACCTTAATCATTTATGGGACGTTTCTTGAGGGATATATTCTACCACCAGAAATTTGGGAGCTGCCGAAACTTAGGCATCTCATATGTGCTGAAACTGTCACTTTATTTGATCCTACAGCTGCCCAACTTAGTTATGCTCGTAGCGATCTGCAGACACTTCGTCATATTAGAAACTTCAATTGTACTGACGAGGTACTTAACATACTTCCAAATCTAAAGGATTTGACGATATCTTATGATCGTTATTACTCTTCAGATGAGCCAAGATTGCTTAGTTGCTTCACCAATTTGGCCAACTTCCATAAACTCGAAACACTGTCAGTTTCTTTTCATCTCCTCAACTCGACCATCAAATGTTTTCTCCATAAACCCGGTGTTCTGAGGTTCTCACCTAACCTAACAGAGCTAACTTTAAGTGGGTGCGAAATTCCATGGGAAAATATGACAATTATTGGTTCATTGCCAAATCTTGAAGTACTCATACTACAGTATAATGCATTTAGTGGTGAGGAATGGAACTTGATTGAGGGAGAATTTCAGCGTCTTATATGTTTGTCAATTTCCCAATGCTATTTAAGGACATGGAGAGTAGACAGCTCCCATTTCCCAAGACTTGAGCATTTGATTCTAGAGAATTTGGACATGGAAGAAATCCCTTTGGACATCGGGGGAGCAGCATCACTGAAATTAATTGAGTTGGATACTTACTTGATATCAGATATTACTACATTGAATGAAATGCTGGACGAGCAGCAAGACCAGGGGAATTATGATCTTTCCATCAAAATTTGCTATCACTGCAGATCCGCAGAGGAGGTGCAAGAGCTGATGAAGCCTCTAAAGGATAACTTTCAACTTCGACTTTATGTAAGTTTCTCCATAGTATTCTGTTGACGTTTGCAACTGTCATTCTGCATATGTAAACTTCTCTGATTTTTCATGCCGCTACTTTCATGATTTGTTAACTGGCATGTCCTGGGGGATTCAGCCTTCCTACCTCAGCGAAGAAGAATCAGACCCCGAAGAGCAAACCGACAGTGCATCACCATCTTGTTTAGGTAGTTGTTGGGCAATTTGTATCTCAGTTTCAGTGAAAGATAATCAATAATCCTTCTCTATGACAAGGTTTATCTAAGGTAAATTGAAATTTTGTAGGTCTTTGGCGCTGCTGGTCAAAGTAGTACACTTTTCATGACTCCTCTTCAGTAAAACATTCCACTTTCAGACTTTCAGTTCCTATGTTACTATCGTGTGCGTGTATCAGTCCCTCTAGGCACTAGCTGCATAACATGGTGGGTGGGTGGGTGCGTGTGCGCGCGCGCGCATGTGTTTGGATGGATGATTCGAAATGAAAAACAAATGTTGATGACACAAGATTTCGGTTACTTGGTGTGGGTGGAGGGAGCTCGAATTAGCCTAACAAAAGAAGGACCACATTGAAGTTGACAGAACTGAAGTCAACAAGTTCAGGAAATGTCAAGACAGGTTAGTTGGCAATGTAACATGATGATAAGGAAGAAGTGGAACATAGCAGGAATTCATGAATGAACTGTGCAGAGCAAAACTTGCACAGATATGGTGTGCATATAGTATATAGTTTAATCTGATTCATTTAGCAAGTCAATTCTTAGGCCATAGTTGGCTTCGTAGGTATCTTCTCCCTTTTGTATATATAAGTTAGCACTAGCTCCTGAGCTTCTTAAACAAGCTTTGTATTTTTTTTTCTATACGTTGAAATGAATTCTCTGAAGTTCCTTTCTACTCTGGCATAATTTCATCACTCTCTCCCTCTGGTGAAGGAAAGCTTCGAATGGTGCGTACTTGGCAGGTGAGCTAGCGCTCAAATGCTTGCCCCTCTCATTTTCTTGCTTAGTTCCAGTTCTCGCCTGGTCGATTTGGGATTGTGCAGATTGAAATCAGAGGGTTCAGAGTTCAGACCTCACCTTCGGCATACTATGAGCTAGTTATGGCAATAGAGAACTGTCATGACACCAGCCCACTATATGAACACTGAACACTCAGAGCTGTTACACCTAGAGCCCAGAGCTCGTTTTAACAGGCTTGAAATTTACTAATTGGCGAATTTAAGGTTTGACATCATGCTCAGCAATTTGACAAGTTGGTGTTCGTAACTTCGTACTAGAACAAGCAAAAGCTTGGGTACCCATGTGTCAGTCCAAAATTAGCAAAGCATCACTGTTGGTATCTCTGTGCCTAGTTGTATTATATACTATAAGAGTTAGGACTTAGGACCATGTAACACGTCCTGCTTTTAATAATAACTTTTCTGAGAGATTGTATTTAAGGTCAATAACTTTTCTGAGAGATTGTATTTAAGGTCGGGAATCGGGATCAATATCTACAAAAATAATGCATGATTTCATATCTCGGAAATATGATCTCTCGTAAAAGTTTTGTGTATTTCTACTCATATTATTCAAAGAATTAGAAGACCAGGTGATGATAATAACAGCCACTTAAATGGAATAATTTGAAAACAGTAAAACCAATTGCTGAAAGGGAACAATTGATTGTGATCAATATTCTTGCGTCTGAGAGCTCCCTATTAACTATTCTTGACAATCCAATGTTGCCATTTGCCAAGAAATATCACTACTGTCGTTTTTCTCACAACTGCAAATAGCATATGATGCTCCTACTTTCTAAATTTTGCATCTTTTACATTTCCTCATGGGGAAAATTTACAAGTTCCTATTAGGCTATTACACTGAGTAATTTGCTTTCCATGAGAACTACCAAACCCATGCAGCATCAGTTTACACTAACACATCAATTACACGTGTTTTCTCGCTTAGAATTTTCGACTTTTCACTGTACAAGTCTACAAGATTTACCGAATATGGTTGCTATGATATGCATGAACTATAGGACCTCTCACATACACGTGGCGACGTGTAGTGGTCTGACACGGAACATACCTCGCAATCTTCGTGCAGAAAGTTTCCATTATTTCTACCAAGAATACGATTCTTTTCAAATTTTTGGGATGTGGAAGAACCTTAAATGGATCAAAGATGCTCTAGTAAAAATCAAGAACAGTATTATGCCCTTACCACTTGACACTGTAGCACTGATATTTCAGGTACTCCACTCCATTATATAAGCAAGTGTACCTAACTGAAAATTCATCAAGCCAATAACTCTTAGCTATCTCCAGTTTCTCACCAAACAGCTCTAGACCTTGAAGAAAAACATGTCTTGGTTTAAGGAAAAATTACCAAGCAGAAAAGGGATGACACATTCCTATGTGAACTACAAATCAAGCCAAAGCTCCCATAGCTATGAGTCTAAAACTGAGGAAATCGTTCGGTTTCCAGGCAAGCCAACAATTACAGACTATGAGCACCTCTCTCCAAGAAAGGACTTTGTCAGTAAGCCCTTTCTGATGCCTTGGGTCTCGATTCCTGAGCAGCCTGACAGACACGAAGCGTTCTCTCCCAAGTTCGGCCAGGATGTTGTCCATGGCAAAGACACCGGTTTGCCCAGAAAGAATTCATACAAGGAGAACAGCCCTCCAGGAAGAGATCATGAACTCGGTAAGTTTAGCAGCTTTCGTAGACAGGAAGATGATACTGATTCTGATGATGATGATGATTATGATTATGTATGCAATGAAGATGGGGTATGTGTTAAGAACTACAAAAATCCTGTTTCTAAGCCAAACCACCTGATAGATGAGGGTTATGCTCGTAATAATGATAAGTACAGGACAAAGGGTTCTGAAACTAACTATGAACAGACGACTAGGCCAAGAAGACAAACATACTATGACAAATCCTATGATGATCTTGATCTTGAGAAAGAGAAAGGTAGTTTCAATGCTCCCAAATATACTGCTAACAATTACAGCTTTCCATCCTCTAACCATCCAAAACCAGATGCATACTATGAAAAGAACCCCCCTTATTACACTGAGAAAGATCATGGAAATTTGAAAACCCACGTTGCTCCTAGTTACAGTGTTCCGCCCTCCAACCAGCCAAAGAGAGAGCCATACTATGGAACATCTTACACTAATACCACTCAGAAAGAGAAGGAAAAGACTCATGCTGGTTATAGCCATTCTGCTCCGTCTTCAAACCAGCCGAAAAAGGACGCTTACTATGATAAGGCTCCGACTTACAATGACAAGCGCCATGAAAACGGGTACATCCCTCCTTACACTGTTCCTGCCACGACCATACCAAGAAAGGAGCAAAAACAGTATGAAAGATCCAACAGCGGGCCAATGGTGATGATGAATCCTCCGCCTATCAGAACAAGCAGGGGCAGGGACACGGATTATTACAACGAAAATGGGAGGAATAACTCACCGCTCTACAATTCACCTTCAAGAAAAGATCATCAGGGCTATGGAAAGACCATCGAAGAGGTGGAGCCACGTTGGAGGTACGGAAAGGGGCAGCCTCTAGTTGAGAGCTACGTGGAGGAGACACACACTAGAGTGATTGATGCAAGGGAGGCTGCAAGACGATACAAGGGTGTTCTGTTGACCAGCTGATGTGCTTGGTGCAGTCCATTGTCATGTTGCTACATATATAGTCCAAGAAGCAGAAAATAAGCTTAATGTACTAAAGTGATTATGCTAATAAGTTGCTGTACCAAAATAAATGTAATGAGGGACTTAGCTAGGTAAGTGAACTCAGCATGTGTAACCTGTGTTCTATTGTTCTAACTAATAGTACAGCTATATAGAATATTCTGTTGACCAGCTGATGTACTTGGTGCAATGCAATATTGTTATTACAGCTAATGCTTCTTGCTTACTAAAGACATCTTTTGTTGCAGTAAGCCAAGTGCATGTTCAGGTGGTTTGAATGTCCGGATTCTGTGTATAGTTCATTTGTAGCAGAAGGAACCAAAGAAATGGAGAGGACAGATGAATCAAAAGTAATTATGATGGTTGAGAGTTGATACTATATATGTTGATATGAAGAACATCCAAAATCGACTGCAGTTCTCAGGTATATAATTGTCCTCTGTTTCCTAATTCGCAATATTTGTTGATCGGACCTACATTTTTCGAACTTATTATGATTAAGATCAAACAAGAATTGGTTTCCCCAGTCTAATAGTATTAGTATATAGCTGTGAAACCCATCTCATGACTCATGAGGTTCATGCCAATACCGAAAAGGCGAAAACACGGAAAATGGATATAAATTTGGTGGTTGAGCTTGTAATGGCGGAAGTTCCGTATAATACACCTGCAGCATGTTAGTAGCAGTAGCAGTTTTGATGAAACACGTTGTCCAGGTCACAATCAATCCGGTGTAATTCTTGAACAGCAAGTCAGCAACCCAGCCCCAATGATACACTACTTAACTGTCTGCATCGCCAATAATTCAAAGTCAAATGATCAACTCAGATTTCATACTTCAAATATTGATCACAGTGGCAACTACTAACAAAGAGCTAGATCTCAGAAAATCAATCACTTAAATTTAATATGCACAGTTTGGAAATGTCAGAACATATTATATGTAGACCAAGTCAGCATGATTAATATTAGAGTCCTTCAGTTCTCAATCTGAACGGATGTATACATAGTGTCGAAAAAGAATGTTACGCTGCACCTTTTTGGTACAAGAAGCGTCTCAACTCGATTACCTTTCTGAAATTCTTATAGGATTCGGTTGAAAAACATCCGGGCCTCAATGTAAAAACCTAGGCTCGGTTGCTTTCTTACATTTTGACCTCTCATTTAGTTAAGTCAGCTCAGTCAAAACAGGGGCAGAGCCAGGTTTTGAAATCGGAATTGCAAAAATAATATGTTTGAAATTTGGGTGATGAAAAATGCCAAAATTTTCAAAAGTTTAATGGTAAAATATGTAAATTTAAATATTTAGGTGATGCGAAATGCCAAAATTTTCAAAAGTTTAATCGTAAAATATGCAAATTTAAAAATTTGGGTAAGACGACTGCCACCTCTGGTCTTCGCCCCTGAGTCAAAGTTACATTTAGTGACATCATAATGCCACGACTATTGAAACTAACGTTGACTGAGTTGACTTACTCATTAAAGTTAACGCGTAGTTAAAGAAAATTAATTAAAGTAATTGAGTAAATAAAAAGACAAGTTGGGTAGAATACTTTTTGGTGATGTATGATGATAAACAAGTAAATATTAAATTAATGTTTTAGTGTGGAGTACACCACTAAGAGTGGGTATGAAATTTTGAATAAAAGGGAGAACACGATGCTAATAGCGACATGGACCTCAAGGATATGGAACAAGTATTCGCCACCCAAAGTTAATGCTTTTGTATGGAGATTGCTACAAGATAGGCTACCTACGAAAGAGAAATTGGAAAATAGGGGAGTCTTCTTTAGTATAGAAAGCAGGTGTTGCGTACGGTGCTCGGGACAATT
>JAYMSL010002663.1:0-13833 GCA_036897195.1 Plantago coronopus | reverse complement strand
AAACAGGGGCGGAACCAGGGAGGGGGCATATGGGGTCGTCCGCCCCCCTAAAATTTTGAAAATAAAAATTTTATAGGCTAAATTTACAAATTTTTAAGGTTTGACCCCCGACATTCGAAAAAAAATATGGATATGTAACTTCGCCCCCCTATATCTGAATCCTGGAAGAACAGAAAAATTGCATGGATAAAGTAAGAAAACTCAGCGCAGCGGTACTATATGTAAAAGCAGTAGCCAGTGAAGATCGACCTTGGAGCAGCAGAAATGGGGTCTCTGGTACGAGCCGCAGCCGCATGTTCATCCACCGGGCGGTAATGTGCCGGGAGGTGGCCATCCGATAAGGACCTGAGAATTGATAAAACATACATACAGTTTGATTAGTATGGAGAGACCATCCATATGTACTGACTAAGTAAGTGAATCAGTGGAATTTAAACCTGGTTAGCAAGCTTTTTGGCATTTTTCTACCTCCTTATGCGTTGCCCTGCAGGGAGAGAGATCTGTCTTTCGCTCACACATGAAACTGGTTTCTGGGGGGCTTATTTATACCTACACTTGTATTGGTGATTCTAAGTGGTTCGAGTTCACACTACATTATCGTAATTGTCTTAATTGTGAATAGGTGTTGTCGATAGCAGGTTTAGCCAGTTTTTCCTATACAGCAACGGTGCTACCCGGTCAGAATTAGGTGTGTGAATGGAAATATACTTAAGTTTGCCGGTCACAGTAACCGGTTGTCCTACATGGCTAAGTGAATAACCGGTAACCGCACTTTGAGAATTGTCTAAGGACTTTCCTGTCCATTCCAAACAAATGTCATGCAGTCATTTTTCTCAATTTTGATACCCCTATAATATTCCCTCCTAAAACCTACTAAACTCAAATCTCTATTCAAACACTTTTCTCAATTCTCTACTAACAATTATTTCACTATTTACAAAGAATTGTGATGCAGATTGCAGACATCTCATAATCTACCATATTTACATGCAGTAATTACATTTTACATCAGTAAATTTCACAAAACTTTATCCACTTATTATATTTATACATCTCATAAAACTTTACCTATATCAAATAATGAAGCTATGTCAAAGCGCTTGTAGCCGAGTGGTGGTTAGCTGAGACATTTCTGATCCGAGAGGTCATGGGTTCGACTCCCGCAATGGATGATTATTTTCCCGAAATGGGTGATATTTCCTATGTATTTCGTTAATTATTAGTTAGAAACCGTAGAACGATTCTAATTGTAATAGTATATCTTAAAAAAAAAAAGTTTGATCTCTACTTAGTAATTTTTTTTAAAAAAATAATGAATCTATCTCAGACACTAAAACAATCTATTTTAACATTAATATTCATTATTATAAAAAATAATATGCCTTATTTACCTTTTCATTTACTCAATTACTTTACCTCATTTTAGGGGTAAGAGGGAGTTTTAGATTATATTCTTTTCAGTTGAGAATTTAAGAACTCAATTGAACTCATCTAAATTAAACTGAACTTATCAAAATTAAATTAATCACACTGAAATAAAGTACAAATTTAAACTGAAATAAAGTATAAATTTAAATTGACTGGACTAAACTGAAATTAAGTTAAAAATAACATAATATTATTTATTCGAATAAAAAGAATGAAACTATTTCTTGTTTTCTATGTAGTTAAAAGTATGACGTTGTCAAAAAAATGAAAAAGTATGATGACCATATCTCAAAAAGAAAAAGTATGATGACCATGTATGACACCGTGCGCGTTTTGTCCCAAATTCACCATTTCCCCTACTTTTGGCTGCCACTTTTTAATTGTGTAAGATTGTGAAGTAATGATGCTATTAAATATTTCTTATAATTGTTATAAAAAAATATTTCTTATAATTTAGTGAAGCATAATTTTTTTTGTATAAATTCGTAAAAAAGGTTTTGCAAATAAGTGATAAAGACCTCCTTTATTTTACTCAAATGTAACTCAAAACTAATATAATTTTTAACTGAAATCAACAAAGTCAAAGCGCTTGTAGCCGAGTGGTGGTTAGCTGAGACATCCCTGATTCAAAAGGTCATGGGTTCGATCCCCGCAAATGGGTGATTATTTCCTCTGTATTGAGGCCTTGAAAGCATTGCGTTGATTATTAGTTAGAAATTTGTAAAACCATTGTAATTGTAATATCTCAAAAAAAAAAAAAACTGAAATCAACAAATAAATTCCCACTAATCTCAGTTTCTCTTTCATTAGACTTCCGTCAAAATATTCTCCGTTGCCGTCGATTTCAAGCACCACTCTTTCTCAAATTTTTACCATGGATCATGATATTTTGACGATGCTTGAATTAGAAAAGACGTGATGCTTGTTCGAAGATTGATACTTGAATAAAAAAAAGTGATGCCTGTTTTCGAAAATTGATATATGTAATAACCCTCCAATTTAGATTGATGTTTAGATATTGTTTCATGATTCATGTTGTGTTTGTGATGCGTACTTTCATGGGTTGATAAGTTTGTGATGCATGTTGTGTTTGTGATACTTAAGTTCATAGTTTGATAAGGTTAATATAGCTCATGCATGAAACTGTTAGTTTTAGTATATTGATGTTTGTATGTTGGTGCCCATGCCTCATTATCTTGTGATGCATGTTGTATTAGTAATTCTTGTTTTCATCAGAAGTTAAAAATGTATTGCAGACTAAAAAAGTTCTCAAAAATCTGGAAAATATTTAAAAGATAAATAAAATTATATAAATACTACAACCCGAAACAAGGTCGAAAAATATAAAATATTTTTCTTTGAGAATTGTACATATAAAAATTCCATTTTACTTATAATATTAATATTGTATGATTTCATAATATTTAGTATAGTGTTCATATATATTCAACATATATGTAATCATATCAAAATAAGCATAAAATAAATTTTGAGTATATATAGGTATACATTATTGATACTTCAACGTTTGTTATAGCTTTTCTAATATTTCATTTTTCCTTTTATATTTTTAATTATATTTAAAAATAAGTTTTATTATTTTTGCATAATTTATTGTGATTATGTTGTATTATAATTTTTTTTTATCATTACATATTGATTTTTATAAATGAGAAAATGATTTTATGCTTTAAAAAATGCAATCTCACTTGCATCTTGAGAGAGTGAGATACTCTCTCCAATAGTCCAATTTTGTAGCAAGTGTGCATAGTTTCAGTGAACATAAGGTACATCCGTACAATTTTGAAAACATTAAGTACATCGGTGCAGATTCATAAAACATATGGTACATTTGTGCATTTTACTCGTCCTTTTAGCAACAAACAAAACTATTGAAATGAGAAGTCAAAAGAAAAACGGAAAAATAACGTCCAGACGTGTCTGATCCATTCTGATTGTCTATAAGACGTTGTTTGGAGATGATCTCAGAAGAGAACTGAAGCTGAAATCTGCAGGTACGATTATTTGCGGAAACAGAGCCATTAATTGAAGCCCAAAAGCTCACTCTTTACTCAACAGGTACGAAATTCATCCATATTTGATGTGGAACAAGATTATAAGTATGTTGAAAACCACTAGTAGATTTTAATGTGTTTAGTTTATGATGGAATATGTCAGTTTGTAAGTTCATTTAGGATTACAAGTGCTAGACTGTTTGTATTTATAGTTCGCTAATGTTAGGAATTTAGATTAGCTTTTGATAATTCTAAAACAGACGTTTGTCTTTTAAAATTTAATTCAAGTTAGTTCGGTTTAATTGTGAATTCAATCGTGTTTTTATTTTGATTGTGGATTCAATCACTATACTCCATTTTTAACAATTCTACGTGTTAAACTCGTCGCATCTTCTACGTGTTAAACTTGTCGTATCTTTTATATTCGGTTGCTTCGCTTCATCAATATTGAATTGATCGCTGAATTACTTGGTGAAAATGTGCTGAGTGCAAATACATCTTGATTAATTTGATGCAATATGCTGTACAACAGGCTAAGAACACCTATTTTCTCAGAAAATGCCGCATGCTTGGTTAATACTAATTTTTCACTGCTTTTTCCATTTGTATTTTATAGAATTTGATCTCATCTAAAAAAGATCTAAGTTGTAAAAAGGTGTGTAATTTAGTTATTTATATTAATTCTCAAATAGTGTTATTATATTCTTTTAACTTTTCATTTTCATTTTTGAACGTACTATTCAATTCATAACAATAAGTATATTCTAAACATACTATTTTTCAAAATTTTTAGATTCTTTTCTTCGAAAGTATCGTTCAATAAATTTAAACAAATAATTAATTAAATATTCTCCGAGTCTCAATATATAAAATAACTAATCACCAATTTCAGAAAAATAACTAATCGAAAACGTAACCTCTTAAATTTAGAATGTTTGAGCTTATCACTGAATTACAACATATTATTTTTCACACTCACTATATATTAATGTTTTAATTAGAATTAATTCTCCTTTATTTTTATATTTATAGGTAACCATAAAGTCAAAATGGTAAGGTTGGAAGTACTCGGAGTAGGTATATCCTTCTGGTATGGATGGGGAGTAAATTTAACATCAAACAGGCGGTCTGTCTTCTCCTGCAGCAGCTTCAGGTGACATATTTTTCCATATGTTGGTGAAGAAGAAACTGTTTATACCTCCTCGGAACAAATTATATGCCCGTACCATATGCACAGTACACACGATTAAATCTCGTCGTTTATACGCACGTACCATACCAACCAGCACGATTAGAGCTCCTAATGGCATGAACAATCGGAATGACAGATTGGGCGGTAACAACAGTGAATATGCGGACAATACGAGAAGCTGCTTACAAACTCGTGCAATGTCTTCTAATACATTGAACCTGTTTCGATCTCCATAGTGGAATATTGCAGAGAGTAGACTCCCAGCTCCAACACAACACCAAACTTGAGTTCCGTGTTGTGGGAATAGGTCCTTCAGTTCTGCAAGTGCCAGTAGCATAGCAAGCAAATTTCCCATGATAGTTGCCTTTCCTTTCCAAACAGAATAATCCCTGTGAGAGAATTAAGATATATAGTCAAATAAAGTATTTAAGCAAAAAAACCGAATCTAGATTCAGATTTTTTCAGATTTTTTCAAATCAGTATTTTTCTTCTTCAAATATTGAAAATCACACTTGGGTTTACGTAATTAAATTTTATACTTTAAATGAATTTAATTGAAAAAATTACACCTAAATACTTAATATTGCCATTTCTACGTATACATTCTCATAAAGCTGGGATCCACATGCATATATATTTACTTTCTGACTAATTTAATCTAATCATCAATTCACTACAGACAGGCTAATGTTTTGAGTTCAACCATACTAGCATAGCAAATCTATTGAGTTTTTGGTCGAAATCATACAATAAGTATGTTAGGTTGACAGAAGCAGGTTAGGTTTTGGAAAGGGTGACCGACATTAGTGAGAACTGCTATATGTGGCGAATCAAATCAGGATCACAACTCACAAGTCCAATGAAACCAGACTAGCTATCTCACACATTAAAACAATTTATTTTAACATCAATATTCATTATTATAAAAAATAATCTACTCTATTAATTACCTTTTCGTTTACTCAATTACTTTAACTTATTTTGAGATTATTTTAACTCATTTTGAGTGTAAGAGGGAGTTTGGCCCGGTGTCTATAGATTAATCTGATGTTAGTTATGAAAAGAGTAGTAAATCTTTGACCGCTACACCTTTTACCAAAGTTTTATGCTCCAGCAAGATTGGTATTTTGCTCTGTTATGGATTGTAGTTTCCAAAATTAAAGGTTGGAGGAGTATATGTGTAAACAAATATCAGGCAATAATTAATTAAAAGAGAGGCAGTTTTGTACACCAAAAGAATCTTAATCAAATAAAGAGGAGTTTAGTTAAGTAAGATGTATCGGGTTGGATTAGTTTATACACTGATTTATACTGATTTGTATTAAGATTTAATCTATATTTAGTATAGGGTACTAAATTTCGGACTAATACATGTTTATATGTCGGACCTATATATGACTAGTAATACAAATCTAGAGTTTAGAACGAGTATTCATCATTAAGGATTTATATGACCTATACTATTTACTAAACATGTTTTAATACATGTTTATATAATATTCAATATAGGTTTATATCTATAATACTAAAATTAGAGTGTTGCTACTAAGATTATTTAAAACACTGAACAGTTAAATAACAAAAAAAGCAATATTTTTCCATGCATGTCATGGAAAAATACCGTATTTTCCAAAACCAATGAACCAAGTAGTTAATAAGTAAGCATTTTATAAATAAGGTAAACCAATTAACCAAGTAGTTAAGCATTTCATAAATAAGGTAAGAAGCTTGAACATGTAGAGTACCTTGCTGGTGCTGCAGTGGGGTTAGAAGCTTGAACCTGTAGAGGAACTTGCTGGATACATTCGGGCCGGGCTTGCGCTAAGACCAGCTTAACTTCCTCACTTGTAGCAGCTGCAGCTGGTTCGTCCTTCGGGCAGCGAGAATGTGGTAGCAGCACTTGCCCATCTGATAAGGACCTGATCAATATCATCAAAGTATACTTGTATCAATTAAGAGAAATTAAGCAGTGAGTTCCATTAATCTAGATGATCAGAATTCTGATGATGATATACGTAAACCTGAGTAGCAACCTTCTGGGAGTTACTTGACCATTCTGCTTGATGATGGCGGCCTTCGATTCCCATTTTGTAGCAGCTACTTCCATCTTCTGCCTCTTTTAACTTGCTCTATGCTATTTTCTTGGTATAAAGTAATGAGATTTTACGAATGAGGTTGTGGAGTAGTATTTAGTAATGAGGTTAATTAATGATTGATAGTTCTAATACAAATAACTAATGAAGTTTCTAAGCTTTGCAGGAAATCGACGCAAATTAGTCCCCATCAAAAAAAAACGACGCAAATGTCCCCATCAAAAACTAATTTGTGTACTAGACATTGTCAACTTTGAAATAACTCTAGTTTTAGATAACCACCTCGGCCATGATAGTTTTTTTTTTTTAAATATTATTTTCCTTTTATCTTGTCCAAAAGTTCTTAGAGAGATGTGATATTTAATTATTTTATATTAATTCCCCAATACTTCTCGCTCCCATAAGTGAATTCAACTTTATTTGGGGACACAATTCTCATGAAGTGGAGTGAGTCTCTTAAGGGTTGGATATAGGTGATACCATAATAAAATTTCATTTCATAAAATAATAATAAGACAATATGGATGCATTGGGTAAGAGGTTTGGAAACCTCAACAAACAACTTTAATATAACACTAGAAAATGTTCGAACACGCTACGCTGTGTTATTATGGCAGTTTCTATGAATTTTTTTTTTATTTGTTGTTTTAAAACTAAATTTAATTTATAATAAAATAAATAAATTTTTGTAGAGAATCATTAATCTAATAGAGAAATTAATTCTTAAGACAAAATCGAGGGAAAAGGAGTTTGAAGGGAGAGGAAAAATGTATGAAATTGAACTAAACAAAATACCTAAGTGGATAGGTCTCCAACAATTATTAGCCACTTGTGGTTTATTATAAGAGTTAATAAATCACTTTTTTTTAATAAGAATTTGATAAAAGTGTATAATTTCTTACTAAATATTTAGAAATAAAAATTCGTCGAAACTCGAAACATATTCATTATGGAAGTCAAATCGTAGATATTAACGAATGGATTATTTCAGTGAAGTCGGAATTATTTTAATTGGTGTAATATAAATTAATTACAGATACAAAATCGCGGGAAAAAGAGTTTGAACGAAGGGAGTAAACGTATGAAAGTTGAACTAAATAAATAAGAGTCCTAACAACAAATGTTACTAACTGACCGCTTATTATAAAGGATAATACATTATTGCAAATTGTTAGTGAAGTAGAAACGAAATCCATAATTCTACTGTACTAAGTCTTTGTTCAATTAACCTTAAATTTATTTTTGTTTAGTTGAGTTGAGGTTCATATTCAGTCCCGTTCAGATAAGTCCATGTAAAAACATAATTGAAATTTATATTTCAATTTAATTTAATTCAGATCAGTTCAATTCAAATCAGTCCAGTTTATGCGTATCAACGGGCCGGCCAGGAAGATCCGAATGTACTTGGGCCTCTAACTAGTTTAGCAACTGGCACAAAAATTCGATCCATCTGTACTGGGCACTGGGCAGTAGCCAGTAAGTTCCCCAAATCCACAAATTCAATTTCAAAGAGAATCGACGACGCGACGTCGTATAGGAATAGCAAGCCGAGAACTGAAGCTCAAATCTGCAAGTGAAATTTTGAAAGAGCTGCCATGGCGGAAATAGAGCCATCGAAGCCGAAGCCTCGACCGATTATTCGCATCGGTCTCTTTCTCGTTGCTCATTCTTTTCTTGTCAGGTACGGAATTCATCCATATTGATTTGATCGTTGAATTACTTGGTGAAAATCTTACATTTTACTGAGCTGAAATTCACCTTGATGTGATTCCATTTGATGCAATTTGCAGCGTATTATGCTGTACAGCCGGATTTATAGCACTTCTGCTTTTGCCAGTTCTGGCGAAGAACACCTATGTCTCAGAAAATGCGCTCATGCCTGGTCAGTATGTTTGCTTGCCTTTTTTTAGTGATTTGTTGATCTGTTAATTGATTGATTCGTGTGATCGTAGATTGGAGTTCGTTTCTAGATATGTTTCTGTTTGAAACATTAATGATTTGTTATGATTTTTTCGAAATGTTTTCAAATGATGTAGGCCGAATCATTACTTTAGCACCTGGAAAACATGATCATTTTGGGATTTTTCGAGTGGAACTTCAATAATTCAATGCTATTCTTATGCATTTGACAAAATGGAGCATAGAAATTACAAAACTATAGTTCATAGTTTTCGATTGTGAGTTCAACAAATGTTTGCTTTCATCAAGTTCAGCTTACTTTCGTTTTGGGTTATTGATGGCATCTAGGTTGATCTCAAAATGTGGTACCAATTGGTTTATCGAATGTTTATTGATGGAGTTAATGTTGTTCATGTATTATGATTTCTCATGTGCAATAGGAAGAATACAATGGTGTCATTATTTTTTCATTTCCTTATCTTTTAGCTGATAGACAATTTCTTCTTATTTCTAATTATCTCTTTGCAGGTTCTGCGAGTTCCATGCTATCAAATGATGATGCTTCAGAGGGACACACATTTGTGAACAAGATTCTGAGTTTGGATTCAAAGTCTATGAATGCAGGCATGTACGTGTTTCTCGATTATAGTTTACTTGATTGGAACATCTTTCATTCTCATCATAATAATCTGATGATGCAATCCCTATTATATATTCATCTTCGTTTATTTGAATACACACTTAAATTTCTCAAAGTTCGCCTCTCAATTTGCATATGCAGTGAAATTCCGGAGGTCATTGCAGAGCAGATAATGGAGTTAGGTGGTGAAGTTAATTATCACAAGTTCCAACCGGCTTCTAATAAATTTCATCCTCTGCACTTCTTCTTGGGTCCTGATGCTGGAAAAATCCAAGAGAACTACAGTTGTTCATCTTATGGTGTCAATACAGTAGGAATAATAAGAGCCCCACGTGGTGATGGGAAAGAATCTATAGTAATTGTTACGCCCTATAACTCTGTTAATATCACCACGAACGAGGCTTTATCACTTGGAGTTGCTTATTCTGTCTTCTCTCTGCTTTCTCGAGTGACTTGGATAGCTAAGGATATCATATGGCTTGCTGCAGATACGAAACATGGAGAATATTGTGCTGTCGATGCCTGGCTGAGAGACTATAATACACTTTCCTTCAGCGATATGAAGGACATCTGTGGGGTAAGTACTCAGCCTGTGGAAAGAACAGCTCAAGTCACCAAAAATGTGATATCTAATGGTTTTAGACGTGCTGGGACGATGGCAGCTGCCCTCATTATTAAGGTATCTGACAGCAGTTCAGGATCTGAGAAAGATGTTCTCAACATATATGCGGAAGCATCCAATGGACAAATGCCGAACCTTGACCTCATCAATATTGTTAATTACTTGGCAGTCCATGGACAGGGTTTACAAGTGAGAGTGCAAAAGATTTGGTCGTTGCTCAATTCTTGGTGGCTGAAAAGTATGGGAGAACTACTTGAATTGATTGGGAAGGTTGCTAAAAGCTTAAACCCACAGTGGAAGTTTGGTATCCCTGCAGCAGATTACGTTGAAGGCACTGCTACGCTTGTCAGTTCGCTATATAATCAGGTACCATTATCTTTGTAATATTCTAATTGTCTAAGATAGATATTGTATGGATGGCAAACACATTACTCTTTACAATACCTACTTCTTCAGCTTCGGAGTCTCATACTGAAAACTATTAGATGTACGTGAAATGTGACTTCTCAATATCTGCTCTAACTATATTTCTTTTACTTTACTTATCAGGCATTGGGTGTTCCCACTGGTCCACACGGTCCCTTCCGTGATTATCAGGTTGATGCTATTACTATGGAAATCTCACCAAAATTCTTTTCGGGTCACAGGACTATGTTCTTGTTGCGTGTTGGCAGGTCAGTGTACATTCTATGCTTTCTTAGTTATCTTTAAGCTAGGAAAGTACTTCCTCCAGCTGACATGAACTCCCCGTACTTTGCAGATTGGTTGAAACAGTCATACGGTCTGTGAATAATCTCCTCGAGAAGTTTCACCAGTCCTTTTTTCTTTATCTCCTGACATCACCAAATCGATTTGTGTCAGTTGGAGTCTACATGATTCCCTTTGCACTGCTCATCGCTCCCCTTCCACTCCTAGCTGCTTCACTTTTTTCTGAAGCCAATACATCCAAGACACAAAAAGATGAAGCTCCTCTTGTACTGACTTTTGCTTCATGGAAATGGCTTAATGCTGCAAAGACTGTTCTGCTCGTCCACTTTTGGGGTGCTATTGTAGCATTACTTCCTTATCTTATCTGCCAAATTCCTGATTCATCCCCAGCAACCAACCTTCTTATATGGACCATCCTCTCCGTAATTAGCCTCTTATTCATATATGCCCTATCTGGTTCTCTTTCATGTTCTAGCCCAAGCGAAAAGGAATGGAGTCAGCTTAAATCAGTAACTGTCGCTGCTGCTTTCATAGGACTTTGCCTTATGTCGATTATAAATTTTGCAACAGCAGAAATTGGAGCGCTGCTGCTCGTGCCCCTGTGTTTGACTGTTGTACCATTAAGGCTTGGTAATGTAAACACGTTCAAAGCTTTGAATCGAGGGGCTTGTAGCGTTATTCTGTTACTTCTGGCTTTTCCCCCAACTATGTTTGTGGTGTCAAAATGTTTGTTGGATGGTTATGAGGGAGTAGGGGCTGGTGATTTCTGGAAATGGGCCGAGTCTCTCTGGGCGTGGAATAGTGCTACGTACATTTACATGTGCATGATTCATCTTCCCTGCTGGGTTCTATGTTTTCACACGCTTCTACATAGATGTTAGTTTTAGAACTTCAGGATTTTGTTGTTGTAGGATCTGTGAGCTATAATATATCAGAGAAAATGATGTGTTTGTTCTTTGCTTCATTCCCATTATTTGGTTTCATTAAGAAAGCTCATTTGATAAACTGTTCGTCCTTGCTATTTGCGATTAACTAGAGTTCAGGGAGGAAAAACGAAGCAGAAGTATGTGAAAGTGAAATCAGGTAGTGTTCTAAACTTCTACTGATATATATGCAGAGGAAAATTGAACTAGGAGACGGAAATGAACGAACTGGTAGACCTGCTCTGTATAAGTCGCTTTTCTACTCAATGGGTATAGTTCTCCGAAACGAGTAAAGGAAATGGCCCCCAATTGCTGCCAGTGTGACAGACAAGATCTATAGACACAATTAGGCTATGTTCTATTCAGCTGAGGTTTTCGAAACTGAACTGAATGGATCTAAAGTGAAGTACAAATTTGAACTAACCAAAGTTGAATAGAACTGGACCTTAATTTTAATTTGGAAGGGAGACATTCTACCTGATACATAATTGTGTACACCAATTCTTTGAAGTGGTTGTTGCCAGAAATAATGATACAAAAATCCACATTTGTACTTTGCAACACACGTTCTTCGTGGTTCCATCTCAAATCTCTCTGCTTACAGTTGAACTCTACTAATTGCATATGGAATACAGTATTTGTGTACTTCATATATACTTGCTTTCATTTTATAAAGATTGCAATCAGAACTTATTCTGATTCTGTCCTTCGAAATAATGCAACAAACTCGAATTTTGAGCAATGAGGTGCTTCACAGGTTCCAAATATAAACGGAAACATGACCAAAAACTACCACCTTGCGGCTGGAACTGGCTTCTTTGTTGTAAACTTGAAATGCTATACCATCAAGTTATTAGCTGAATCAGATTCTCACTTCCACTGAGCTGAATACAGTACCATGGAGTTGAACTTGCATCTAATTGTTGTAAACCATTGCTGCTTCATGAGATGCTCAAACTAAAATCTGGTGCATTTGTAGTCAAATAGAGGGACTCCACAGAAGGGTAATATCACAGACTACTCCACATAGTGGCCTGGTTGTGGTTCTAACTGTACTTCTAGAGTTTGAGTCCTGGGGGAAATTGTGAAACAGGGGAAATCCCTGCATCGTAAATTAGATGAATCTCCCCAGTTTCATGTTTCACTTCCAGTTTTGATGCCTAAATCAACTCTACAATGCACTGATGCAGCAGAACTGAACTACCAGAGCGAAAATTCTACTTTCATAAGCACCTCTGCCTATCTGGTATCACGGTTCACGGATGACAATTTTCTACCTAGCAAAACAAGTGAACCGCATTTCTGGAATCTGGACCTTAAATTTCAATGCTCAGATCAGCTCAAAATGCAAAGCAGTAGTAACAAAAACAGAAATTCTACTTCCATAAGCATATCTGGTGAGTGGTGACTGGTAGTCTGGTATCAGGAATGGCAATCTTTGACCTAGCTAAACGAGTAGTAATCCACATTTCTGGACCTCAAACTTCGAAGCTCAAATCACCTCTATAATCCTACTCACGGTTAGAAGAGCTAAACTAACAGGGCCAGAATTCGAGCTTGCATAATCAAACCAGGTACTGCAAATTGAAGATTTCACATAACGAACCAAATGTAGTGGTATATGAGTACTGTAATATGCTGATTCAAAAAGAAAACATAACGAACCAAGCAATTCATCTACATTATATATGAAAACACATTGGACTCGAACAGATCCATTGCAGACTCAAAATTCACCAATATTAACAATGTAAACATGTAATTCGCCTAACTAATAAGATCTCAGATCTCAAACAGTTTGTATTATGTATAGAGTTACCATTTCAGAAATGCACAAATGCATCGAAATTATACGACCTCAGATTTCAACCTTCAAGCTCTAGCAGCAACGGCAGGCTGAGCTGGTGGCGGAGCAGCTGCGGACAGCAACGAGAGGAATCCAGTAACGCCACCGCTCTGCGCCTCCTGCTCATCCAGGAACAAATCCTCCGGATCTCTAAACGCACCATGAACACACACAATCGCCACACCAACCATCAATGCCGACACCAGCACCGATCCAACGCTCGTCAGAAAAATCACCACAACCGTAGCTGCAATCAGGAACATCAGCGTCTCGCGATCGGAGTATTGTCTCCCGAACATCGTCACCGGCTGATCGGATCGGAACAGGTACAGGAACAACCAGGCGGCGAGGAGAGCCGAGAGGAGGATGAGCGAGAACGGATTGGTAATCAGCGAGATCGCGAGGACGCCGGTGATGACGGTGAGGTAGTTGATCCGGAAGTAGGTGTAGTTTTTGCGGATCCGGAC
>JAYMSL010002662.1:0-13834 GCA_036897195.1 Plantago coronopus | reverse complement strand
GTTGGGAGATAGAGAGACGATTTGTGATGTACTTGTACGGTGTCTCGGCGGTGAATCACGGTACTGTGGCGAGGGACGATCCGCAATTAGAACGCATAGTAACACACTTCAGTGAGAAGCGAGGTATTGTAATTGACCACGAAGCAATATTAGCGAGGTATGACCAGCTAAAAGCGTAGTATTCTAGTGGATCAACATCCATGTTCAATCTTATGAAATTCTGTAGTAAACAACAAGCTAGAATGATGTTGTTTTGGACTTCGATGGGATATTCGGAACACTTTTTGCAAATTTTCCAACGCTTCTTGAGAACCCCGAAGGCATGCTCTATCACATTTATTGCATTGATGTGCACCATATTAAAGAATTCAAGGCTGTTTTGTGGAATTAGACGCCCCGCAGCCCACTGCTTCAAGTGATACTTAGTTTTCGTGTACGGAGTTAGGAAACCGCTACCATTTGTGTAAGCACTATCACACAAATAGTACCGACCTGCGTTAAATTTGTGTTGTACACCCACAATACAACACATAAACAAAGTTAAAATTCACATATGAATAATATGACTTTTACTTCACTTATTCCATTTTAACTTTCCCTGAAATATCGTACCGTGGGGGACACGTAACCCATTTCGTCGAGCTATGGCATTTCGCAGAACACGACCATCTCCCGAAGAACCCTCCCATCCCGTAAGAACGTAACTGAAGTTCATGTCACGGTTACAAGCAGCTAGTACATTAACAGAAATCTCGTTCTTTCGATTTCTATAAGCAGTGTGATGTCCTTGTGGGACTGTCACGTTAATATGTGTCCCATCTAACGCACCTAAGCATCCCTACAAATAGGAATTTAACCAGTTCACTAATCAGTCCTACCCTTTTTATTACAAAACTTTTCGTTCACGGATAAATGAAACAGAACTTAACCTGGAAATAATGCCATCTCTCATCAGCATTTTCTTCGGTTACAGGTTCGGGAACGACTAGAAACATCGTGTGAACTATAAGGACTGCCTTCAGAACAGCCGCAAAGTACTTGCTCAGTGTCTGACCCGAGCGATTGAACAAGTAGTGTGCATCTCGATTGGTGCTGTTACTGGCTATGACACTAAGAAACATAGCTACCTGTTCTTTAACACTCACATATTTCCCCTCTTCCAACCCCCCACTAACCTTTAAAACCGCACACAGCTTCAGGAAACAATTACGGTCCATACGGAGTTTTTTAATGCATGCAGTATCATGCTCCTCAAACATGCGGAAGAGGTTGTTAAGTATGTGGGGAGCACGTTCAATCATACTGTACCTCAACTTACCCCTAGCTATTCTTAGGTAAGTCCTGAAAAATTTCCTATTAACCTCTGAACATATCACGCACATAGTCTGCATGAACTGTAAATTCAGTTGACTAGCTTGGACAAAGATTGTCAGATTTCTTCTCTGTTGCACATTCATTCTCAGAATTACCGAACGAGTTCCTGGTTTTAGTAGAATGTTATTAACAATCAACTTTATACGTCATCAATACACAAAGAACACATAATTGAACACATGAACTACCAAACACTGCATCCTATGAATCACAAAAGGTTGCAGAAACACTGAATCAACACATGCCTACCTTCACTGCAGTAGGTACTCCCAAATTCCGCACAAGCAACTTTCAGACAATAGACCTACGCCTTCCTGTAACGAACTTTGAACTTCCTCTGTCACGAATACATAAACAAAATTACGAAAACGTACATAAATCAGAAAAGTCTAAGCTTTACCCAAAACAGAGCAAACCAAGACCACATAACATCCAAAACAGAGCAGAAGAAGACAACTGTCTTCTTCAATCAGTGTGTGTGCGACTTCCTATTTTCTGTCTAAACTACAATGCAATGCAAAACGTGTCATTGTACACCAACAGACTACATCATAAAACAATTACATGAACACCAATACTATGACATCTTTAAAAAAAGGCCCAAAAAATCGATTACTCCCATTACAAAAAATGTATACTCAATTACTCTTTCATAGAAATTAATTTGATGCGTCTACAAATGAACTGATTCCGACTGATATCATTGTTCTGTTAAAAAAATTTAAAAACCCCAAATTAATTTGATGAATAGTAAAACCTAATTCATAATCATCATTTTCCAAACCAAATTAATGCAATACTTCTCTTAACTCCCAGCTGGGAATTCACTGTAAGCATTAATCACTGCGACAATAAAACATAAGGACCAACATTTCCTGTCAAATTCGAACTAATTGAACTTACTAGAAAGAAAACAAACAGAAATACTAACCCTAAACTCTCCGGTTATAATTAATGCTCGACGTATGCTTCATTTATACCAAATATGAAACGAGTAAACGAAAAACAAGAAGTTACCTGGAAGATATTAATGGTGCCGTCAATTTCTGCTCCGAGCTCCGTAAGCAGACTTCGCCCGTTTTCTGTTTCTGTAGAAGCGGGAATGAGAAATTTGAGAAGGCAAGATTGGTATATATACCTGGGCTGAACGACTTTGGCATGATGGACTGAAATAATTGTTGGCCCAATTATCAAACCATCCTCAGCCCAATACTCAGCCCAACTGGAATGAACAGTCCAAGCCCAGTCTTCCGTGGTGCACTGTGCAAATGGAGCTGGTGAATACCAATTCCTTCCGAAAACCGGTTCTCCTCAAAACCTTGTCAATACCTAGTTTAATTAGTACCCATTATTTTCAGCCTTCACCAATACCGGTTTTCATCACCTCCAAATGTCGATTTCCAATTGGCTTCTAGGCTTGGGTTTGGGATTTCCGTACGGAGTGAAAACCGGTTTTCGTTTTCTGATTTTTCCTACCAAACGGAGAGTTCGAAGTCGTGAAGGCCTCCAATACCGGTATTAACTCCTACCAAACGGTCCGTTATATTCTTGAGTATAAAAGATAAACATAAATTTTATATTCTACGACAAATGCATCATAAGTCGAGCTATCTGGCGAGGGTAAATACATATTTCCTGACTTATATTATTTTGTAGGAAGAAAATGAAAGGATTCGTTAACAAAATGAAATGGCATGGTTTTTCTTCTTCTATGCTCAGACCAGAATTCAAGTAATATATCAAGGTCTTTCAGTCAGTCACTAAGAGATGCACAAATTCACGAGACTCAAATAACACATCATTTCAGAAGATAGCATATTACGAAAACTAAACCATGTGATAGTAGTGTATTTTGAGAATATATTGGAAAAAGACTTAAAGTACCAAGTTATATACACAACTCAAAGAAAAACAGTAATATATAAAATCCAGGCCGAAGTAGACTAAGGTTGACTTCAATTCCATTTCAAATTTGTTCTCTAATAATCACTAATAAAATTGGGTTAAAATTGAATTGTCAGAACTTGGAGGATATAGATATAAAAAAAATTGTTAAGATCTGTTTGGTTACTTAGTTAAGAATTTTAGAAAAAAATCGGTTTATGATTTATATATAATTGTTTTATCTAACAGGATCACGGTATAATTAGGTAATCTAATAGGGTTACTGGATGAAATTCGCCCTAAAAATTATGACAACTACAAAAACAAAGGACAAAATACCGAATGAACTTATGGAAAAGAAACACTTTTTGGACCTAGTATATGATCATGTGGTAAAAATTAGGCACCAATTGGGTATCACTATTCTTGGAGGGGAAATTTCCCTCCAAAACCAACTAGGGTTTCTCTATAAATGTCCATTGTAGAAGCCTCACTACTCCAACCCTAGAAGAAAACTCAACTCCAACCCACATAAGCCCACAATCCACTCAAATGGCAAGACAAGTAGACAACACAACTGCGGAGCCGGCTTTAGGACATTCGGCTCATGGACGGACTTGAACCCGGGACGTCGGTTCGAAAAATGCGTGAATTTCGGGGTAACAACTTTAATTTTATCACAGTTCTACATGTTTACTTTTTGTACAATCTTGTTATAAGTTTAATTGGGTATCAGTATACATGTTGTTCATTTAACCATGTTGACACAACTTAACCTCCATTGCAGTTACCTAACGGATGCAACTATTGGGCATGGATTGATGAAGAAGCCCCTAGTCGATATGTTCAAGTCATGAACGACCTGATGGCCGAAGCTGCTAACTTGCGTGCGGAAATCTTACAGCTTAGGGGTGACAATGCAGCCTTGAGGAACCAAATCACAATCCGCGACGCAATCGAAGAAGCAAACAAGGCTGTTGCACTCGGCACCGTGGGCTGTGCTCCGCGTTATCGTCTTGCGACCTATTCTGACGTCTTGTTGATCTTGTCAATTCTCATGTTTTATGTTATGTAATAAAATGTGATAAATATGAGTTAGTAGTACTAATTTGCTAGATTTCCTACCTAAAAATTGCTAGGCTACTGTATGATCCTTGCTATTGTTTAATTATGAGTATTAGCATGTGTTGTATGGATGATGGATCTATCCATTTTATAAAAAAAATCAAAATGAAATTTTATTTGCATAGGTGTGATGTTGTTTTAGGCATACCACACACGTTTATTACCAATCACATACGAAACATATGCAATTTAAGGGTATCCAGGTAATTACATCCATAAAGATGGACCCCATCCGAAGAAAACTGGCCAAATGCACATCCAACCAATCATCGAAAGCAGTCCTAAATTGCGATTGGACTGGCCCAAACGCACATGATAGACCGACTACCAATCACCTAGAAAATGTGGTCAAATTACTTATCCGAAACACATTTCTCTCTTTGGGCCTAGACAGGTGTGATTTAATTCCCTTGACCGCGTTTGACCACACCTGGACCATAAAAACTACCAATCACACCGTTTGTTCATTTTGGAACTCGTTGGCGAATTTAGCAGACGTCTGATCTCCGTGCTCCGGCCGGCAGTGAAATCGCGAATTGGAGTCTCGTAAAAGTTAAGCGCTCTAAGCTAGTGTTTGAGGAGCGCGTCTTCTACCTTGGCCGTTGGCCCTTGTTGTTGTCCCTTTGAGCAGCAGCGGTTTTGGATTCTTGAAAGGTTTGAAGAAGAAGCAGCAGCTTGCAACTCACTCAAAGTGGTGGCTCCACCATACCACACTTCCAGATCTCCCTCCCAAAATTGCTCACGTGGTTAGTCACCTGTTAACTCTTCCTCTCTTGTCTTTCTGTCTCTCTGTCTCTTTGTTATTCATTGAATTCAACGCCCTTTTCTTGCTCTTGTAGAATATACAAGGCATACATAGATTCAGCAATCGATCGGAAGATCGATCAATCGATCCTTTGAATCTTAACCTCATGTCCCTGTTATTCCTCTTTTTCCTTGTTCAATTCTTGCTTTGCCATGTCGATTTCTCTATTTCCGATCCCTCTTCCATTTGCCCTAAAACCAACACCTCCTTACTCAATTTCACCTCCCAATTCACCATGGTACAACACCAGCTTCGGGGTCAGCTTTCCATCCTCGATGACTGTTCCTTCAGGGTTTCCCACTTTGACATGCTTTCCGGCTCAGACGTCCACTGGTGGGGTGCCTCTGGTTACGATTTTCACAATCTCTCCACTGGCTTCCCGATTGCCCCTTCCACGCTGAATCACACTTACAAAAATGACACCTTGGTTGTTAATTTGTTAAAGAATGTTACTTGGGATCAGATCAGGGTTCTTGCTGTTTGGGATATTCCTACTGCATCAGAATTCGGCCATGTTTTGTTGTCAGATGAAAATGTTACTGATAGCGAGCCGCCAGTACAGCCAACAATGTTCGATAATTGTAAACATCTGTCGGATAAGTATAGGATTAGGTGGACTCTCCAGGAAGAATCGATTGAAATTGGGTTGGAGGCTGCTATTGGGATTCAGGATTATATGGCTTTCGGGTGGGCAAATCCGAATGATACCTCTGGTTCTTTGATGGTTGGTGGTGATGTTGCCATTACAGGGTTTAAAGAGGATGGATTGCCTTTTGCAGAAGACTACTATATCAGCAAGTATAGTGAGTGTATGGTGGACGAGGATGGGACCGCTGAGGGGGTTTGTCCAGATTCAATTTATGATTCTTCTCGGCAGGTTAACGATACCAAATTGCTTTATGGCCATAGGAAGGACGGCGTGTCATTTATCAAGTATACCAGGCTGTTGAAGTCTGATGACAGCAAGTTCGATATCAAGGTTGATCCTAAAGGCAATATGACTGTGATATGGGCACTTGGGTCAATTAAACCTCCCGATAGTATCCGGCCTTTCTATCTTCCTCAGAATCATGGTGGGAGTTATGGCTTTTTGAAACTCAATGTCTCTAACCGTGTAGATGATTGTTTAGGACCATTGGACGCAGAAGATAAGGAGGATCAAGATCTTGTTATTGCGGATAAAAAAGATCCACTTGTTGTCTCCACTGGTCCAGCACTGCATTATCCCAATCCACCAAATCCTTCTAAAGTTTTGTATATTAACAAGAAAGAGGCTCCGGTTCTTAGGGTAGAGAGGGGTGTCAAGGTGAAGTTTTCGATACAGGCTGGACATGATGTGGCGTTTTATGTTACATCAGATCCAATTGGTGGGAATGCAACTCTCAGAAACATGTCGGAGACTATATATTTTGGTGGGCCGGAAGCTGAAGGAGTTCAAGCCAGTCCCTCCGATTTGGTTTGGGCTCCAGATAGGAATACACCAGATCTTGTTTACTATCAATCTCTTTACACACCTAAGATGGGCTGGAAAGTTCAAGTGGTTGATGGTGGTTTGCCTGATATGTTCAACAATAGCGTTTCTTTAGATGATCAGCAGGTTATGTTTTTCTGGACATTATCAGAGAGCTCCATATCTATTGCAGCTAGGGGTGAGAAGAAAAGTGGTTATCTGGCTATTGGATTTGGCCGGGAAATGGTAAACAGCTATGTTTATGTTGGTTGGATTGATGATAGTGGAAAGGGAAGGGTAAACACTTACTGGATCGATGGAAGAGATGCTGCAAGTGTTCATCCAACTAACGAAAATTTGACATATGTCAGATGCAAATCTGAAAATGGTATTATCACTTTGGAATTTACACGTTCTTTAAATCCATCTTGTGATCGGGATGACAAAAGGCCAGAATGCAGAAACATTATCGATCCCACAACTCCGCTGAAAGTCATCTGGGCTATGGGTGCTCAGTGGTCTGATGAGCACTTGAGTGTGAGAAATATGCATTTCGCGACTAGCAAAAGGCCAATGAGCGTCCTGTTAATGCGTGGCTCTGCAGAAGCGGAGGAGAATCTGCGTCCCGTTTTAGCGGTGCATGGGTTTATGATGTTTCTTGCTTGGGGTATTTTGCTTCCTGGCGGGATTTTATCAGCTAGATACCTGAAGCATGTTAAAGGTGACGGTTGGTTTCAGATTCATGTTTATCTACAGTATTCTGGATTAGCAATTGTTTTCCTGGGTTTTCTGTTTGCTGTTGCTGAGCTACAGGGTTTCGTATTTGACTCATTGCACGTTAAGCTTGGGATGTTGGGAATCCTTTTAGTAGTAGCACAACCATTGAATGCTTACCTACGACCCAAGAAGCCTGCTAATGGGGAGGAAGTTTCTTCGAAGCGACTGATTTGGGAATATGCACATGTTATAACTGGTAGGTGTGCCATACTTGTCGGAATGGGTGCTCTTATTAGTGGATTGAAACATTTGGGAGAGCGGTATAGCGAAAATGTCCGTGGGCTTAGTTGGGCTCTGATAGTTTGGTTCTTGATAGGTGGCCTAACAGTTGTGTACTTGGAGTATAGTGAAAAGAAAAGACAGCGAGGCAGAATATTTGGAAGAAGCAATTGGGTTTTAGGTCATAGTGAGGAGGAAGAAGATTCTGATCTATTGAGCCCAAGTCGTTTAATGTCAGATAAAGAAGCAAATTCTACAGATAGGATGGAAATTCAGCTAGAGGCATTAAGGACAGAGAGATAGTTTGCTTACCTCATAAAGTTTTCTAGGTATATCTGTTTTGAATGTTGAGATTTATTGATTTTCAGGTATATATCTATCTCTCTATATATATACTTCACTGTTTTAAATTCAGTCCCTTTTCATGATATTCTCTCCTCGCATATTTTTTGTTCTGGGGAGTCAATATCTGCGGCCACTTTGTAATACTTTGGTAAATTCATGAGGAAAAAAAATGCTTCATTCTTTATAATCCAAAAGAAAAGTAAAAACTATTACTCTCTTCTGGTACTTCTTCTCAATTAGATGTCTTTTTTACCATTTAAGACTCTGCACTATGCATTTCTTAACTGCTTGAATATTATGTTTCCTTGTTGCCCAATTACAGTCGAAACTGGATAGATTAATAACCTAGATTAATTAATAATTTTCTCCAGTCCCGAATTGGGACCAACCTGCTAAATTAAATAACCCTGGCCAAAATTATTTTCCAGGTGACCGTATAGGTCTGATCTGATAAATAAATTAACGATTTAACTATTTGCATAAAAATATAAGTTGCAACTCAATTGTAGGACTTTCTTGATAAATGACTATGTAGCTTACTATTTTTTGTTGAGATGTGTCTTGATGGACATGATCTCTACATTTTCTAAGTACATTTAGAAGTTCCGATGTAGTATTCCCATGTACATTGTTCAATGTAATTGTAGCAACTAACATATGTGTTAAAGACTCCAAATGCAACAATATCGCCTTCATCTTTGTAATTCTTGCCATACCTCATGGCATCTTCAATGAGTTGTTCATCAGTTACTAGCTACTAGTCACTTCATTTTGTCTTGGCAGTTTGAAAGGTACTTGGCATTGATCGTATTAAGATAATTCAACTGTTTAATCATATCTTGTAGTTATTGTTCTTCCCTAGTATCTGGTAGATCGAGACGCGCGTCTAACATCTTCTGGACATTTGTTTTCTTGCTGAGATTGCAATTGCAAGATGTTTATGGATCTTATTTGGAAAAAATGATCTAGGATAATGCATCGCATGGTTGAATCTTTCACATGTGACCTGCTATATCCTATGTAAATCAATTATATTAATGCATACTAAATGAATAATTGGATAAAGTTATAAAAAAAGAATTCCCAATGTTATTAAATCTATGGAAGCTATACTGTTTATGACACCCTCTTTTGGTTATTAGAGCATAGAATTGGCTCTTCTTTTTTTTTCTGATTTCCACTTTCTCTTTGTTTGGTTTATTGTCTGTCTTCCATTGTTTTCTCCTCGGAACACTTCTTGTTTGTTGCTTTCATGTTAGTGTTAGGATTATGCTGTATAGTTGCCATTCATATGATAATAGATGCTTCTCAGCTAGAAATCCAATATCTTTTGACCACAGAAAGAAATGGTTCGAGTGCTAAGGCATATGGCATACTTTGAGGTCTTGTAGCTCTAGAGTAGAATAACATTTTGTTGTGTCGTTGACTCGTTGAATTCTCGTTACATTGTTTGTTCAATGGAACTTTTGGGTGGATAATTCTTTTTTATCACCTTGGTGTCATTGTTGTTATTCTAGGGTCAAATAACTGGTCTGAAAGTCAGTAAGAAAAAGGGTAACACCAATTTGAATTCAAAGAACGGAAACAAGTCCAATTTGAGGGTGGCAAGGGAGTCAGTATAACCGGATTTACTTACTATGAAAAGGGGTAAGGTGTACTTGAGTATTCGAGAAGGGAAAAAAAACTTCGATTTTAAAGGGGCCAGGGAACCCAAAAATACAGATTTACTTGCTGATTTCGACATTAGGATGGAAGAAGAAGCAAGATTTTCATGATATTGAAGAGGAAGATAACGTTGTACCTATTCTTGGAGGAGGTGATGCTAAGCAAGGTACTGTCTTTCTGTTGCTCATTATGTCATCTAGCATTGGTTTTTCTCCCCAATATTTGATTGTTGTGATGCTTTGTTTATAGATGATATTGAGCTAAAGAGTGAAAGACTTGACAAGGAAAAGGCTGACGAAGATCTTGAAGCTTTTGAGAAGCCACGGCCTATATATGGTTCTAACACCCTCAAGGTAGCGTTGGAATTTTAATCTCAAATGTTAATATATAATAAATGATAACGGTTTCTTAATTCTTTGCTGGTCTCAGGCTCATAGGAGGGACTTGGCTGGTGTTCTTTTGAACAGGCAAGTTATTCTCGCTTCTATATGCAAGTGGTCTAAAGTAAGGGCCACAATCTTTTCATATTTTTTTGATAAATTGGTGGGTTCTGAAGAATGTAGATGATTTATTAACCTATTCACAAGTTCCTGTTGGTGAGAATCCGGAATATATGGCTGGCCATTATGTGGTATAATCTGTTGGCAGACTTTAGGGAACTTGAATTTAACAGCAATACTAAGAGACATTATTTCTCTTGCAGCTTCAAAGTGCGAGCTCTTCCTTTTTGCCAGTAATGGCCCTTGCCCCAAAGTAAAAGGCGAAAATTGTTGATGTGACGTGACTCGTGAGTATTTTTCTTACTCTCCAATTTTTTTCTCTTCAATACTTCATTGTCTGTCTTTGTATTCTGTGTCTCAGCTTCTGCGTGCTGCCTCATTATTTTTGTTCTCTTGTGTCTTATTTGTACTTGATTCTTCAAATTGAGATACTTTAGTATTGAAATTTTGTACCTTATTATGCATTTCCCCTGCCTTCTGTAATCCACCTCCTGTATTGTTCACATCCACTTTTTTCTTCTTAAATCCTTTTTCTCGTTTTCAAACTGGACGTCAGAGCTAGCATTTCTAATTAAGCAGTTGCTCCTTCATCATAGTTAGAGCACTAGTATAGTAGATATCCTAAAATCTACTAAAAATTATCCACAACTCATATTTTATCTAATTATAAATTACCTTTAAAAAATTGAGGTTCATTACAAACGATGTGAATTTGGAGAGATGGCTGACGTTTTGCTAAACTTATGTTTCCACTGGCTCGAGAAAAGGAATACAGGATGACTTGTCATTTAGTAGCATAGTTTGAATTTTTGTTGAGGACATTGATTTTAGGAATCTAAATAATTGCAATCTCATCTCCAATTCACCATGTTAGCTTAAATTTTGGTTGATATGGGTTTTGAAAATCCTACAAAGCCTGTTCTTAATAGCGAGTAGCCGACTTTAACGAAGATACCATGCTAGGCTTTATAGTGATAGCAAGCACCATTTGGATGTGTAGCAACACGTGTAAAAAGTTTTACATATTGCAATGCAAATACAGTTGCTATGCTAAGTTCTTCATCATTTTAATTGCTGAACAAATTCCAATTCAATATTGCTTGCTTAGATATTTGCAGTTTCATATTGATATTGACAAGTAGAATTGAAGGTCAAAGGATTTTGGCCCTTTGTTTAATGAGTTTGAAGACATGACGGAAAAAGGGGGGTGTAGAGAAAAGGATGGTGTGAGGCAGTGAGCTAAGCTGAGGTCAAGTTTTAGACTTTTAGTTGGTAAGAGTAATGCTTAAAACTTTGCATTTGAAAGTAATTTAGAAACAGCCCATGCATATTATCTGCGAAAGGACACGGTCCATGCATATTGAATCAATTTCCTCCTAATGACTTGCATCTGTTAGATGTCATTCAGCCTTACGTTGCTTAAGTTTGTTGATTGGCAGAGAACAGAAGAGAGATGCCTTGGGGAAAGCAAAGAGAAACACTAATGCAGAAGACAGTGCTTGAACAGACGAGCTGCTTAGTCTCTAATTACATAAGCATGCCGTTTGAAATATGAAAACAATAAATCTGATGACCGGATGCAGGAAATAGTGCAACCGTCTTCTCTCCGAGTCTCGAATTTGGTGATGCTCCTTGAAAGATCCACAGCCCACGACTTGTTTGTTTTTCATCTGAAACCAGCAAACATTTGCTGGTATACTCGAATTTTGTTTTTCCTTTGTAGTGGATCGATTCATTGTTTGTTGATGACATTTAAATTTCATTTCGCCTTACCTTTGGTACTCCGATGAGATGGTGCTCGATTTTGATTAGCATGTAATATTAGTAGTTGAACATGTGGTGGTTGATCTCTGTGACCTGTCTTCCGTAGAAGGGCCTCTCCAAAATCTGATATTGTGTTGATTTGTCCAACATTAAGACTCAGATTTCTACTATAGCAGTATTGGAGTACAAACTTACAACTAATGTCTGAGTTATATCGAATGAGAGTCGGGAAAATGAAAATATTAGTAGAAAAAAAAATTCTTTCATTGCAAAATAAAACTGATCCGTGGATCTAGGCATATAAATTTGATTCTACAAGGTAGCAAATTATAATGAATGGGAAAGTTGATGTAAACAAGAAAAACAAAAACAAGTTAGGAAGCCCAAATCTGGCGGGCTGCCTCTCGATTTTTGGTAGCTGAACTTAATTATGATGACTTACAAGTGACAAATACAGAAAAACCTAAAATACAACTTCCTTCAACTAGAAAGCTTGTAACATCCCATTGGACCTGCATATAATCCTGAAGAACATGAGAAAATATGGTAGGAAATCCCAGAATTTCCTGCATTTCCTGCTGGATGACTGAGGATGAGGAAGACATACACATGCAAGTTAGTAGTATTTTTGTGAATTTGCAAGGACACCTTGTGCTAGCCTTTACTAGGTCGTAAGCTGTCAGAAACACCTTGATAAGGGCGGAGCCAAAAATTAAAGCTTTTGGTGGCGAAAATGCTACTTTAGATTGGGTCAAGTGAAATACAAAATATATTAGACAGACAATTACATATACACCCGTTGTTAGATACACGTTTCTCATCTAGGTGACGACTAGTTAATCAATTACGTTCAATGCCAAAAATCTGGAAAAAAAATTAACAACAACAAAACTTTATAATTTAGACTTAATTGCAATTTCAAAACTTTATTTTGTTGCATATACACCCCTGTATTATTTTTATTTACAAAATTAAATATATAAATTGAAGTAAACCTTTTTATTTTAAGAACAAAGCTTCATTAATAATGGAGATTCCATTGAAGCTTCATCAATGGAACTTAAGAATGCTCCAGCTCTATCAAGAAATTTCTTGTTCTTTCTTCCTTTTTTCTTTCTCCTCTTTTTTCCTTACACTTTTTTTCTTTTCTTTTCTTTTTACAAAGAATTTCAAACTCCATTAATGGAGCTTTTGAAAAAGCTTCATTAATGGAGCTTGGAGCTGCTCTGATCACCACCCGCCGGTGCTGCAGCGGTCTGGTGGCAGCACCACCCACCACCTAGATCTGGGTGGTGTTGCAGCACCGCCCAGATTTGGTGGTGCTCTGGGTGGCATGGAGGAGGTTTGGAGGTTTATGATTTTTTATTTTTTATTTTTACTTTAATTGATTCCATTAATGGTGAGAAGAAGGAAGAAAGATTGATGAAGATAACATTGTTGAAAAATAAATAAATTGGGGGTTGGGGTTTAAATTAAAAGATAGAAACTTAGAGGATTTTAAATGAAAATAGTATAAGGCTTGCTTGACTCCTTTAAAAAAGATTTTTTTTTTAAAAAAAAACAGAATTCTTGGACTTAGATGTAATTGATAATCTAATGGTTATCCAAGTGTAACTACGAAATCTTAATAGGATGGTGAATGTAATTCACTCTATATTAGATATTCAATGGTAAAGGAATAATTACATCTAAATTCTATTTTTAATAAAGGGAAAATTACTCAAACATACCTCCATGGGACGCCAAGTCACATTTTAAACCCTCATACACTAACAATATCGAATAAGTTACAATCATGTATAACCAATTACATTTTAGTCCAAAAATTCAAAAACTTAAATTCCATCCAAACAGAGACTTAGTGAATGGATTAAAATGCAATTTACAACTTTAACTTATATCAAATTAACCCCAAAACACTCATCT
>JAYMSL010002661.1:0-13838 GCA_036897195.1 Plantago coronopus | reverse complement strand
CATTTTATCACTGCATTGTTCAGTTGATTTCTGATTTGAGATTGCTTTGTTCGATCTGATTTGGTAACTGTTCTTCATCAATTCATTGCTATGGCTAGTTATGAGAATTTTAATATTGAACAGCTGAGGCATTTGGGCCAAGTGTCGGCCCAAAAGTGCCTCCTTAGGCTTTTTTCCTTGTAGATTTCATTTTATTTCTTTGTAAGGAACTATTCCTCGAAATAATTGGTGTGTTTTTGCTTAGAAAAATCTTTAATAGACTAGGTTACATACCTTATTATTACATCAACTTGCAACTGTATTGGCTGGTTATTGGCTGGTTTGAAGTTTGAACAATCAAGATTCTCCGAGAGTAAATCAAGTGTCAAACACAAAATGCATCCCAACTCGGTTATGGGTTACTTAAACGAGCCCAAAATTGCTATTTTTATGTTGGTGAATTAGATTGTGTCATTAGCTATTAACTTGATAATTCAAGATGCTAATTCGATAATTACATACACATGACCAAATATTATTTTTTATATAGTTGAACTTATTCTGGTAAAATATTTGAATTGCATATAAATACAACTGGTCACCTGACTCTCATAATTGAGAATGATACGGTAACATAATTTCGAAATACATCATGTAGGTGTACCCGGGTTTGGATGTGCGTGGTTTAGGTGAGTTCTTGAGTTACTGGTTCAAACAGGGGACGTTGGTTTATGTATTGTTAGGCTCTGGGTGTTGGTTTAGATGTTTTTGGGTGTGGGGTTCAAATATGTTTTTGTCGATAAATCTCGTCAAAGCTCATTCATATTCGAAGTATGATATTTTGATATAATACACGTGAGGTAGAATTGTGGTGGTTAATGAAAGTTTACTGGAATATATCGTACAAGTGAGGTAGACATTATTTTTATTTATTTTATCTATAGTGTTACAATTATAATCGTTAAACAAATTTCTAATCAATGATTAATCAAATATTCTACAAGCCTCAATACAGAAGAAATAATCACACATTTCAGTGTACAAATGAAATAATCACCAATTTTGAGAATATAATCACCCATGACGGGGATCGACCTCGTGACCTTTTAGACTCGGGTGTACCATGACAATATAATTACATTTTGTTAGATATAAATATTCATGAGTTTGTATACTCTTAGAGTTGTTACCAAAGTCAAATCTTATCTTATACGTGTACTTTTATATATACAGTTTTAGTGTTATTAGGTAGCTTATTGATAGACTATACAGATCTTCTATCACTTGTATAAATAGCTCTGCTTGTATATTCATTCCAGACATCGGAATATAAACACTCATATTCCAACACATTTGTTATTTATCGGAGTATTCCATATATTAAAATTGGATTAGGGTAAGGAGAAACTTGAAATATTAGGCTTTCTCCAACAAAGGAGCAAATGCCTAGTTGATTCACATCAACTAACTCCAACAGCATATCAAATGCTGTCAGAGTTGAGGCGCGCCTCACCATTTGAGGCGCGCCTCAACTCTTTTTTTTTTTTTTTTTTGCTTTATCTTTAGCTGTAATTTAGTCATTGCTAGGTATATTTTAGTAACCAACTCTATTGTAGATGAAATGGATAAACGCCTGGGCTTAAGATTCTTACTTGTTCCCACTGCACAGGTTCGAAACCTGTTTGTAACATTTTTGTTATATTATTTTTTTTATTTTTCCTTTTTCTTTACTTTCTTATTTTATCCATTTTTAGGATATACTGTAATATTAATTGTTTTTAAGACTTATTGTATTATTGTAATATAATATTTAACTTTAAAAACTTGTTGTAATATTTTTAATTTTGATGTAACATTTTTAATTTTGATGTTTAGTCAAGATAGAGAAAAATTCTTACAAAAAAAGAAAATGTGCAGTTATCAACTGGATGTTCATTAAAATGTGCATTTACATAAACATATATGTGCATATGTAAATGCACGATATTATCATGTTAATGTGCAATTTTGTCCACGATAAATCAGTCCAAGTTGGAGTGCTACTATTTGTCCCTTTTTTTTGTTTAATTCATTCCACTCATGTACTGACCTAAAATCCAACATCTGGACCCTCTCAATCTTAATGAATAACCTCTATTTTAGTTGTATTGAGCCATTCTAGTACTGGGCTCTGGATCCAACTACAAGTAGGGGAACATGGGTCTCACCCTCCTTCTCAGTCGTGTTCGAAACTTCTTATTTGTATTTACAGTGAAAATAGCATACTCAAAAGAGGTGAATGTTTGATTTATTACGCACCTACTTTACTTAATTATAAACCTTTCATCAAATCAAAACATGTATGAACGTCTTGGGCCGCACGACATCAATCCTTAAGTACTCTTACACTCCCCTCTCATTATGTTGCACTGTAGGCGATCGGTGCCTAGCTAAATACTTCAATTATAGATTATCTACATAACGTTCTATTCAATTAGTGGGAAAGTCTTTTAATGAATCTGAACTGAATTTATTGACAAATTTGAACATAACTGAATTGAATTTAATATAAACTGAATATAACTTAAGAGTACGTAAACGCACATGAATTAAACATAGTTGGGTTTAAATTTAACTGAACAGAGCCTAGCTCTGTAAAATGAGCTTTGACATCTTAGTAAGTTCCCTATCCCGACTTAATGGTGGGAGCTAGTAAATCCACCAATACTGATCGTCTCTGGCTCGGAAATGCATAACAGTTATAGAAACGGACCACACGAAAAAGAGAGTGATGGTACAACATCCTATCCCGAGTGGGACAGCGATGCAACGATGCAGATGAGATGCAACTTGTTCACCACAGTCGTAACAGAATTTTATCCCACATCTGCACTTCATGAGAGTGCATCCAGCTTCCCGCTCGACAAGGTACTTGCACCTCGGGCACCGCATCCAATTCTCCTGCTCCGCCAGCAACCCGAGCTCCACGTCATCTATGTCCCTGTATAGCATCCTGACACCTTCACACCCTAACCGGTCGTGCCAAGGCCTCTGACACTGGAAACACAACCACTGCTTGCATCTTGGGCACATGGATTTCTTCGGTTTTCCACCACACTCATTCAGAATCAGCTCGTTGCAGTTCCTGTACGGACAATAGCACTTGTCTGAATCAGTAACAACTGCCTGGCAGAGAACGTCGCACCACCGGAGGAAAAGTTTGGGGCTGATGAGTGGGGCCCAGTCGAAGGGATCCAGAAAGTGGTCGGGGCAGTCTGTACCGGGGCATCTGATGTGGCCTGTGTTATCGTCGTGGAGCTTGACATGGATGTATTTGATCATGCAGTCTGTGCAGAATAGATGATGAGTGCATCTGCAGAAGTTTTTTACGAGATCGAAGCAGATTTCACAAGAGAATTCGTCGTCGAGCTGATTTGAAACGATACAAGTGATTTTCTCCTCCTGATTCTGTTGTTCCTCTTGTACTCCTCCTCCTCGCAGTGGCTGCAGATAGTTTCCCATGTTCAAGTGTTTAACAATTGTTTAGAGTTCTAACTCACAATAAGGATTCTTCAAAACATGTTTAAACTAAGACTCTTATCTTATGCCTGTAGAACTCCTTGCAGTTGCATGTCCAATTGTGTTTAAACTAGGACTCTTATCAGTCTTATAGATAATGGACTTTTCTTGTATGTAAAAAAGCATCTAAAAAACAATCATACATATTTAAAACTCCTAAAAAAGTAAACTAAAATCACTTAGATTAACACAAATAGTCCAGAATTAATATAAATAAACATAACATGAACTTAAAAATCACTTTAAAACCATTGAAAAACACTTGAAAGATACAACTAAAAACAGTTTAAAACCACAGGTTTAGCACTTGTTTAAGTAAAATAATTTTTTAAGTAAATAATTATGTTTCTCACCATTTTTCTAAGAATTTTGGAATTATAAAGGGGTAGCGCCAATCGCAAATTCGCACCTGTATCCGTGCCTGAACATTATCAGTGTAGCTCCGTGGCAAACTAGCACCTACAGATTGAGACAATCATCAATCAGGAATATGTCACGATACTGCATGATATCTCTTAATGAATATTTCTACACACATTTAGTAATAATAGTGTTGCATTAGCCAGTTATTAAAGCTCAAATTAACCTGCATTAGATAGCACCTATATGGAACGCGTTCACTGATTGTCAACTCCCTGCCACATTCCCCAAACAAGCATGTATATAAAGGCCTCAACTTCCCTGTACAATTCACTCACAAACAACTACACTTCATAACATACTGCACTTCATCAAACAGTTGCCTTTTCAAGTACAACAACAGGAATGGGACTCTTTTCCATTTCCAAACCTCTTTCAGGTATGCAAATGCTTTCACTTGTTGTGGTGTTGGCGTATTTCGCCACTCCCTGCCTCGGCGATTTCAACACCGATACCGAGATTAACTGGGGAAATGGTCGCGGCAAGATCATTGATGCTGGCCGAGGACTTTCATTGTCCATGGACAACTACTCCGGTTCAGGTTTCCAATCCAAGAAAGAGTATGTGTGTGGTAGATTCGACATGCAAATGAAGCTTGTACCTGGAAACTCTGCTGGATCTGTCACCACATTCTTCGTAAGTAGATCTATATAGAGTACATTATTTCGTATTTTCAACTGGTAATAATGTGATATAAGTTTCATTAGAACAAAGCTAATGAGAAATGATACCGTTCTTGCTGCTTGATACAGTTATCGTCTCAAGGGGATGGACACGACGAAGTTGATTTTGAGTTTCTTGGTAATGTAAGTGGAGAACCATACACAGTACACACCAATGTTTTTGCCCAAGGCAAAGGAGACAAGGAGCAGCAGTTCCGTCTATGGTTCGATCCAACAGCTGCATACCACACCTATTCAATCCTCTGGAATCTTCAGCGCATTGTGTAAGAATTATACATCCTGCAGTGCAAAACAATCACATTATAAATCAAATGAGATATACAACAATTTTTAGCTAATGGAAGCGAATACACATGAATTGTTTCAGGTTTTTGGTGGATAACATCCCTATCAGAGTATTCAACAATCACAACCATCATAATGTCCCATTCCCTACAAGCCAACCAATGAGGGTATACTGCAGCTTGTGGAATGCTGAAGAGTGGGCTACACAGGGCGGGCGGGTCAAGACAGATTGGACAAAAGCTCCTTTCACTGCATACTACAGGAACGTTAAGATCAGTGCATGTGAACCTGGACCATCAGGTGACGCATGTAGGGCTGTAACTGATCCTAATTCATGGCAGACTTACGCGCTCGATTCTAATGGAAGAAACAGGATTCGATGGGTTGAACAGAAGTACAGGTTCTATGACTATTGCAGTGATAATAAGAGGTTCCCCAATGGGACAACGCACGAGTGCAGACTTCCGAGGTTCTAATTAAGAAAGACATTGTGAGATGAATCATCTGCAATAGGCTTATGTGATTTGTGTTTCTGTATTGGTTGTGAATTGTGATTCTTCATTTCTTATTCTTTCTATTCAATGATGTAAAGGTTTCAAGTAAATTGTGATAATAAATTCTCTAATTTTACTACACTCATTGCTTCAATAAACTAAGCTTCACCCAAGATTGTCATATAAAGAATAGAGTAGCTTATAACAGTTTCAAAATCAAAACGTTCAAACACCTAAAATCAAAAGGAATGGAATTTCAAACTTCTCCAACATGTTTCAAATTCTTTTGCTGCTTTTGTGTAGATCTTATATAATACAGCATAACTTTTTTTTCAAAGCAGCAAAAAGAGGATCAATATAATGGTTCTCTATTTACCTATAGTGATATTATCTAATATAACTTCTCCGTGTGACTAGGTAGGTAGAGTCGCGCTGCCCGTTGAGCTAAGTACTTTAACTTTAGGATCATAGTTTCCATAGTGAAGCTACAATCAATATCCCACCTTAAAACAACTTGTATCCCTTGTTTCTATACATTTAGGGCTGTTTTGAAATTCCAACTTCAGCAAGTACTCGAGTCTCCTCGTTAAAATAATGATAAGTTGTTCAAGCAAAACTTGAACTTCTTTTTCTACTCGTTTACCCAATTACCTAGGCTATCATTAATAGTAATACTTATTTTTTTCCGAGTTCAAACTTGAGGTCAATTTTAACTAATTTAACAAATCTGAACTCTGAACTCACTTAACCCGGGCTCAATTAACAACACTAAGTCACTAACTACATTAATCAGCCTGACACGACCAGTATTGAACCGACCAGCTGCAGAAAAACTCGGACTCATAAAACGGGAGACAATTAATTAATGTCACGATATTGCACCGAAACAAAACAGTCACCATTTTGCATTTTCTCCTTTAATTATATGTTTGTATACAGATTTAGTATAATCAATCACCATTAATATTGCTAAACCAATAATCAAGCACAAAACAGTAACATGGCTTACCAGCACGGAACGCGTAGCAGAATGTCAACTCCTTCCAGCTCAAACCACATTCTGCAAACCTGCATGGACCAATGTTATTTAAAGGCCAAGTTTCATAAACATTTCACTCACAAATCAATCAACTGCACTTCATCATAACCCAACACACTTATACACATAGTTTCCTTATCAATGGGATTCATTTCCATTTCCAAACCTCTTTCAGGTTTGCAAATGCTTTCACTTCTTCTGGCGTTGGTATATTTCGCCTCTCCCTGTCTTGGAGATTTCAGAACAGATACCGAGATTAATTGGGGAAATGGTCGCGGCAAGATCATTGATGCTGGCCGAGGACTTTCATTGTCCATGGACAATTACTCGGGTTCAGGTTTCCAATCCAAGAAGGACTATGTGTGTGGTAGATTCGACATGCAAATAAAGCTTATACCTGGAAACTCTGCTGGATCTGTCACCACATTCTTTGTAAGTATATATTTATTCCATAGTTTCAATCTGGTAAGTATCATGAAAACAGAGCTAATAAGAAATGTCACCGTTCTTTCTGCTTGATACAGTTGTCGTCTCAAGGGCCTGGACACGATGAAGTTGACTTCGAGTTTCTGGGTAATTCAAGTGGAGAACCGTATACAGTACACACCAATGTTTTTGCCGGAGGCAAAGGAGACAAGGAACAGCAATTCCGTCTATGGTTCGACCCAGCAGCTGCATATCACACCTACACAATTCTCTGGAATCTTAAGCATATTGTGTAAGAATTTAAACAGCCTGCAAATAAATTACCATAAATCGCATGTGTTATACAGTGATTTTAGCTAATTAATAACAGAAACATTTGTATCTCTTCAGGTTTTTGGTGGATAACATCCCTATTAGAGTATTCAACAATCACAACCATCATAATGTCCCATTCCCTACAAGCCAACCGATGAGGGTATACTGCAGCTTGTGGAATGCTGAAGACTGGGCTACACAGGGCGGGAGAATTAAAACAGATTGGACCCAAGCACCTTTCACTGCATACTACAGAAACATTAAGATCAATGCATGTGCACCTGGACCATCAGGTGACGCCTGTAGGTCTCAAACTGAGCCTGATTCGTGGCAGACCTATGAGATCGATGCTGGTCGCAGAAATAGGTTACGTTGGGTTCGACAGAAGTACAGGTTCTATGACTATTGCGTTGATAATAAGAGGTTTCCTAATGGGACATCTCACGAGTGCAAGCTTCCCCGTTTCTAATTAATTAAGGAGCACATTGTAAGATGATTCCTCTGTAATAAGGCTTGTGTGATGTTTCTGTATTGGTTGTGATTCTTCATTTCTTATTCTTTCTATTCAATGATGTAAAGGTTTCCAAATGAATTTAAAATCCTTAATTTTTCTGCATCTGTCAAAAAATATTACAATTGTTATGCTATTTGGAGATAAGGAATGAGTCATATAATCCCGCCCAGAGGAACAACAGGATGTATTCCTGTATCAATTTCTCATAAGCTACAAAACAATTTAACTGAAAAACAAACAGAAGCAGGGATATTTGGTGGGCAATATGACAGAATTTTACCCAAAACTGCGTCTGGTAAATCGCTACTTCTATCAAGACTTTCAGCCATGGATTTAGCTTCACTAGAGTTCAATCGAGTTCAATGGAGTTCACTGGTCGGAGGTAGCTGCAAGAGTACTGTAATATAATTGAGAATAAATAAATAATTAAAAGGACGAAAAATTCCATGACCAAAAGAAAGCTCTAAAGTGGAAACCTGGCCGGCCATGGCTGGATTTGTAATTCCTGAGATCTTTCTGATTGTTACTACAAAAATGGTGAAGATCAAGAATCAAATGCCCCAATTTTGGCTCGGTACTGGCCAATCCAACCTCATTTCGACACAGGCCTGCCAATTTTGGACTAGATTCGGATCCGATATGCACATCCAACTGACTTTCTTTCGCTGGAATCGTTGGATCCATGAGATTCAATCTGATCAGATCCAGATCCAATGGATCGGGCTGATTTGCATCCATTATATTTTGGTCCAAATTCGGATCGATCCGGATTTAACATTTTACAATTATCACAAAGTCGTCCATTTAAAATCCCTAATCAATAGTCAAAGAATGGAGCATTGGGTTTGGATGTATGATCACTTCTTTCGAATTTAGGACAAATTATACAATTTAATACTCCATAAGGAGGTAATAAGTTTAGTTGGATATTTAACTATTCCATAGAAGTTTCAATTCGTTTGTTATCTATGAATACTATAAGTCTATAACTATAATAATTTACCAAAAAAATAATAATAAAAACTAAATCATAATTCGATTGCTTTAACAAAGACGGGAGGTATGCCCTCTCACTGTACACATGAGCTCTGCGGTAAAATAGTGAGTAGCAGGTGTACTGCACAGCCCTGCACAACCAACTGGTTTTTTTTAGCTGGAACTGTTGGATCCATGAGATTCAATCCGATCAGATCCAGATCGAATGGATCGGGCTGGGTTGCATCCAATACATTTTACAATATATATTGGTCCAAACTCAGATTGATCTAGATCAAACAGTGTTCGGATTGAATTCAAATTATCAGGCCATTCCATCTTAATTCGTCCATTTGCAATGCCTAATCCATAGCCGAAGAATGGAGCATCGAGTTTGTTTAGTTGATAACAAATTTAGTTGAAAAATTAACTATCTCAAATTCGTTTATTACGCCTATGAATACTATAATGATTTTCCAAAAAAAACTTTAATGAGAACTAAATCATAATTCGATTACTTCAACAATTAGGCAGAAACATGTTCTCTATAAATAGTGATATAAATAGTGAGTGATAGGTGCACTGCGGGAAAAAATCTTAAGACTAACGATTACAAATTTACAAGTTACCGTTGGTCATTAACAAATTAATAATTGCACCGTCGAGCCTAAAGACAATAAAGACAGGAGTCTACATTTGTTTTTCTTACATGATTAAAAGACAACGCGCACAATTATTGCAGAACCTGATTAATCCAGCTCAACTACTTGAACAATCTTCATCTTATATAAATAGCAGCTACATTTTACACACACATACTTCAACTCACTCTCAATCTTTTCATACTCCACTCTAAAAATGGCTAGCCTTTCCATTCCCAGGCATCTCCCAAGCTTACTGCTCATCTCACTTTCTCTGTTCTTCGCGTTTTTCTCGGCTCCTTGCCTAGGTAATTTCTACAGGGATGCTGAGATCACTTGGGGCGAGGGTCGTGGTCTGATACATGACGGTGGTCGAGGACTTTCGTTGTCGTTGGACAGCCTGTCCGGTTCTGGATTCCAATCCAAGAACGAGTACTTATATGGTCGGTTCGATATGCAACTCATGCTTGTTCCTGGAAACTCTGCTGGAACTGTCACCACATTCTATGTAAGTCTCAAAAGTATATTAATTCAGAATTTTCGACTTGGTGACTCATTTCTCATGACAACATAAGCTAACGAAACTTGACACCGTTCTTCTTGTGCTTGATATAGTTGTCGTCTCTAGGAGAAGGACACGATGAAATCGACTTCGAATTTCTTGGCAACGTAAGTGGAGAACCGTACACAGTGCATACCAATGTGTTCGCTCAAGGCAAAGGAGATAAGGAACAACAGTTCCATCTCTGGTTCGATCCAACAGCTGCTTTCCATACTTACTCAATCGTCTGGAATGCTCAACGTATTGTGTAAGAACCATATCGAACTTATACTCTAGTATATTTAAGAGATAGTCTATATGACTATATCCGAACAAAACTAACATGTCTACTGGTTCCAGATTTCTGGTGGACAACATCCCACTTCGAGTATTCAACAATCACAGAGACAGTGGTGTTCCGTTCCCTACAAGCCAACCGATGAGAGTATACTGCAGCTTGTGGGAGGCTGATGAATGGGCTACACAGGGCGGGCGAGTAAAGACAGACTGGACTAAAGCTCCTTTCACTGCATACTACAGAAACTTTAAGATCGATGCATGTGCACCCGGACCATCAGGCGACGCCTGTAGATATCAAGCTCAGCCTACATCGTGGCAGACTCACGAGCTGGATTCTAATGGCAGGAACAGGCTCAGATGGGCTCAAGGAAAGCACATGGTCTATAACTATTGTGCTGATACGAAGAGGTTCCCCACTGGAGCATCTGTTGAGTGCCAGCGCTCGAGGTTCTAAGATGTAACAGAAAAGCTAGAGAGATCAACCTTAAACTTCTGCTACATCTGTGTGATTTGTGCATTTTACTTGTATCAATTCTTCATTTCTTATTCTTTCTATTGAATGTAAATCTCTGTAATGAGAACTGTTTGTCAGAATAAATGTTCATTCTTTCTAATCAAGGCTCCTCTAATATAAAAAAGACAAACAACAAAAACAGGCTAGTCCAACCTCTTAAAGATGTATTCACAGGGAAATAGAAAAGGCCAAACTTCAAAATTCAAACATTAATGTTTAACCCATGTTTACAACTTGGAGTTAACAATGTAACTAAGGATAATGATGCTAATCCGCGTTTGGTTACCAAATCGGATAACTTCGTCCTCTCTTTTGATGTTTAATCTAAGTCTTTCCTTTGCAAAGAAAACTGGGAGTTAACAAGAACTAATGTATTCTACAGTAATCAGGTTAATTAGGCTTCATGAATCACTCTATTCTGCTAAAGTCAAGCATGGGAGCTAACAGATTTGAAATATAACAGAACAAGGAACAGCAAAGAACTTCAAAACTAGCTAGGTTGGTTTGGTTTGAATCCACAAAGAGAACTGTCAGAATATCACAAAAGTCTATGCTTTCCAGACCAATTGCTTCATTCCCTACATAATCGATCTTATGTGATCGAACCTACGTCATTCACTAAGGAACAACATCACTGAGATATGCGTTCATCAACGAGTCCATCATTTGGAAGTAAGCCTAGTTTCTATCCCAAGACCTGGAAAAGGATGTTAACAAAGAACTCATCAGGCATTCTACATCAATAGAGACTGTAATAATGTTCATCACTTTAGAATCAGACAACATAATTCATCATAATGAAACATAATTCATCATAATTCATTATAATTCAACATAATTCTGGTGTTACATACATTAATACTGACATCCTATACCTTTGGCAAGAACATACTTGATCAATTATTGCACCGTCGCACCTAATGATATAAAGACAAGTGTCTTCATTGTTTTTCTTACATGATTAAGAAGCACCAAACTGTTAAACTACATGGAAACGCGGAGAATTATTGAGTCAATAACAAACCTGATTCCAGCTCAATTGGTCCTCAATAATTAATTAACAATCATCTATATAAAGACTATATAAAGAGCTACATTGGCACACTTCAACTCACTCAATTCACTCATATTCCAGTCTAACAATATGGCTAGCATTTCCATTCCCATCAATCTCCCAAGCTTACTAGTGATCTCACTTTCTCTGTTTTTCGCGTATTTCTCAACTCCTTGTCTAGGTAATTTCTACAGGGATGCTGAAATCACTTGGGGCGAGGGTCGTGGTCTGATACATGATGGTGGTCGAGGACTTTCGTTGTCGTTGGACAGCTTGTCTGGTTCTGGATTTCGATCCAAGAATGAGTACTTGTACGGTCGATTTGATATGCAACTCATGCTTGTTCCAGGAAACTCTGCTGGAACTGTCACCACATTCTATGTAAGTCTTAAATGTTTATTATTTAGAATTTTCGACTTGGTAACTGGTTTCTCATAAGAACATATAAGCTAATGAAATTTGACGCCGGTCTTCTTCGTGCGTCATACAGTTGTCGTCTCTAGGAGAAGGACACGATGAAATCGACTTTGAGTTTCTTGGCAATGTAAGTGGAGAACCATACACAGTGCACACCAATGTTTTTGCACAAGGCAAAGGAGACAAGGAACAACAGTTCCATCTGTGGTTCGATCCAACAGCAGCATTTCATACTTACTCAATCGTCTGGAATGCTCAACGTATTGTGTAAGAATTATGTCAATCATTTACTACTAATACTATATAACAAAGACATGGTCTATATCTGGGAAAAACTAACATGTCTGCTGGTTCCAGCTTTCTGGTGGCCAATATCCCGCTTCGAGTATTCAACAATCACAGAGGAAGTGGTGTTCCGTTCCCGACAAGTCAACGATGAGGGTATACTGCAGCTTGTGGGAAGCTGATGAATGGGCTACACAGGGCGGACGAGTCAAGACAGACTGTACTAAAGCTCCTTTCACTGCATACTACAGAAACTTTAAGATCGATGCATGTGCACCTGGACCATCAGGCGACGCTTGTAGATTTCAAGCTCAACCTAATTCATGGCAGACTCACGAGTTGGATTCTAATGGCAGGAAAAGGTTCAGATGGGCTCAAGGAAAGCACATGGTCTATAACTATTGCGCTCATAAGAAGAGGTTCCCTACTGGAGCATCTTGAGTGCCAGCACTCGAGGTTCTAAGATGAATCACATGAGAGTGATCAACCTTAAACTTACTGTTACTTCTGTGTAATTTGTGTATTTTATTGCATTCATCATTTCTTATTCTTTATTGTGCAAATCTCATCTTTTCTGTTGCAGCTTCTACCAGACTTCTTAAAATTGTGAAACAGCATAAAACAATCTAAAACCAAACCATATAAAGTGCATACAGGGAAAAGAGATGGCAAAAAACTTTAAACAATGGTGAATGTTGTATGCATTTAATAAGACTAATAAGGCTTTCATCAGTTAATGTATTGTACTACTAGATGTGAAATTCAACAGAACAAGGAATAACAAAGAACTACAAGACTAGATTGGTTTGAATCCACTGAGAGAACTGTCAGAATATCACAAAAGTTTATATGCTTTCTGGACCAATTGCTTCATTCCCTACATAACCGATGTTATGTAATCAGATCTGAGTCATTCACTAAGGAACAACATGATCAGCATTTCTCAATAACTTCATCACTCTGAAGCAAGTCTTGTTGCAATGCCAAGACCTGGAAATGGATATTAAGAAACAAGTAATCATGAATTCTACTTCAATAGATTGTAATCATGTTAGGATAAAATAAGTAATCATGCTGGTACAAGTTTGGAAATTTAAAGCATTGTAGCATGTTTCGCACTGTTACGTGTATCGTACTTAGATGATAAAAATGAAAAGGGGAAAAAGAAAATTGGCATAGAGAGAGCAGCAGAGTGGTGAGATCCAAGTTCGTATGGGTGTGATGAGGACAAATTAGTCCATGGAAAAAGGGAGAACCAAACACAGACTTGTGTTTTGGAGCCAACATGGTCTCCTTGTGTTGGAAAACACAAGCCTCTTGTGTTTGGAGTTAAACAGCCCGCCTCCATTTTCGGGCCAGCCCATGTGTTTTGGGCTGTCTTCGAACCGCTACCAATCA
>JAYMSL010002660.1:0-13842 GCA_036897195.1 Plantago coronopus | reverse complement strand
TAACGGCTTGGTTTTCTGATTTAGGAAGACAGGTTACGCTTTTGGTTCTTATCTTTTGTTTTTCCCTTAGTTCACGAATTAATAGGTGAATTAGATGGTGAATTAGTACTAATTCACGAATTCAATCGAATTGGGGGTGAATTAGCCCTAAATTTAGTTCGCCTCACCGAATTTGTTACCGGAGTATTAAAATTAGAATTTTAGTTAACTTACAGGACCATATGAGGGAGTGGAAAACTTACAGGACCAAATGGACAGAGCAGTAAATATACATGACCATTTGGATGATTTTTCCTGTTAAATACTCCCTCCGGTCTTTTAGAATCTTCCTGGATGCTTACTTTATCTATTTTTTAGGAGAATGGTTATAATATTAGTAAAGAAAGGGAAAAATAGTGTAAAGTGGAGATAAAGTAAGAGAGAGATGAACTAAAGTAATGATAAACTAAGAAAGATAAATAATAAAAAATGAGTTAGTGGGATAAAACTTTTCATTTTTGGAATTAGAAAGATTGTAATGAGACGCCAAATAAGAAAAGTTAGAAGGGCGCCCAAATTAAAAAGATTGTAAAAAAAAAAAAACAGAGAGAGTAATTGAATCAATGGAAGGGGCATTGGTATTTAATAACTTTAAAAAACAATGTGGGGCATTCCGAGAATTGAACTCGGGACCTCTCGCACCCTAAGCGAGAATCATACCACTAGACCAAATGCCCTCTGATATCAGGATCTCGAAATATTTGAACACATATAATCTCTGTATTTTGATTTTTAATTAATTTTCAATTTCCCTCCAAAAGCAAAACTTTCCGAGTACACTTCCCTTCTCTGCCACCATCCTTGTTTGGAGTTTAAACCCTCCGGCTCCATCATATATTATCTCAGTTTCCCTCTACACAGAAATGGCAGAATCCAATCCAAACTCTATTTGCTAGACCAGTAACTGTTCTTCCCCAAATCATCAGGCTCAGATATACGCCCCATTTCTTCAGGTAATTGAACTTCTCCCTGCACCCTAATTTACTCCAATTTCTGCTCCCAGTTTCACCATTTTGTACTGTCTGCAATCTCTGTGTCAATTGAGGTATTTTCCCTTTATTATCTCGAGATTGATGTACGTGAATCGGTTTCCATATGACCTTTCAGTTTCATTGTGTGAATTGTGATATGTGAATGATGCTGACGATGATGAGTGGAATGTGGGTATCATCATTTCTGTAGTTAAGTTTCTGATTGATTGAGTTATGAGTGAGAATTAGTGACTAATCAATTATTTCCTGTCATGCTGTGGTGATGCTGAAAGTTTCTATGTTGTGTTGAAGGTGGTATGGAGGTTGGGTATTCTTACACTGTGCCTGCAGAAGACACTTTTGTGATGGAAGGTTCGTTCTCGGAAACTTGTCGATTGGATCTCGATGAGGACACTGAGGTTGTAGATATATGTGGTTTTGTTAAAGATTCAGAAGATCAGGATGAAGATGGCTTTGAGAAAGATATTGTGCTTGATAGCGATGACGAAGGAACACGGAATGAGGGTGTGAATGCGGTGAGGAAGGAATGTGTCAGTGGGGCTGGTGGGCGTTCTCGTAGGGGCTTGATAGGCTTGTCAAGAAGAAATCGAACTCCTGCAGGTAAACAACACTACTTCACTTGCCAATTTGTTGAACTAGGTGGATTTTGTGAGTATTTTTTGCATCTTTGTAAGAACATAAATGTACTCTTTTCTCCATGTTTCTGATATGTCATGTCATGTGGATTACTAACAGGCTTGTTTTGTTACAACACAAATTCCTTCATCAATCGGCTTCAGTTTTGCTGACTGAAATAAGAACATAAACTAGGAGTGAAATTCATGTGGTGCTGTTAAAATTGATTCAAGATTTAAGATCAAACAAGTACCTAGATCATAAAATTTTGTCTAAGATTGAAGATTGAAGTTATGCATGGACACAGGATGCTAAAGTCTCTAAACTCTCTACATAATGCAGTATTGCCTACGGTCTTAGATCATAAAATTTTGTCTAAGGAGTTATATTGCGCCTGCAAAGATGAGTGAAATTGTTTTTTCGTGGGATCTTGCAACATGTGCAAATAATGTCAGAGGCATCCTGCATTCACTCACTTTAGTACTCTCTCTTTACCTCAGGTAGTTTTCGGAGAGTGAGTAACAAAGTTAGAGAAAATAGCTTTCTCAGTGCTAATTCAGTTGGAAGCTGTAGGGGTGAGGAAGAAATTAAGGCATGCAGAACTTATCTTGGCAATGATAGCAGATGTCAAGATCATCTTGTTGTTTTGGACTGTTCAATGTCCAGATCACCTGATAAACAACAGATACCCACGAAGGAGAATCTAAGCATTGTCATGCAGAGTTTGACCAGCGATTCGGTCAATGAGAAACAATTGCCTTTAGACAAATCTAAAGCCTTGGGTATGGGGAGTGATGCAAAGGATGACTTGGATGAAACTACAGATTCACAAAGTAAGGCCCTAGGTTTTGTAGAGCACTACCTTTCAACCAATGATTATTGCACAGTTAGAGATGTTGAAGCCAGAAGCGATAACAGGATAAGATCTCCTCCCTCTTTGAGCTCCTAACGGGTCGCAGTGTTTGGCAAGGAGAATATATCTTGTATGTAATGCTAAATTTACAACTTTTGACTGGGCAGAGGAGGAAACTGAGAATAGGGAGTGGACACTCTATGGGAAACAAAAGTTGATGTCTGGATTCAAAGGTGACAGGTATGGACATGTATCAGTGAGCAAAGAATCTGAAAATGTAGATATGCAAAAGCTATCATGCTCCCAATCAGAAGAGAAGTTTGATATGGACTCTAAGGTGATCATCAATTCTAGGCCCAAGAGAAAGATGCAGCAGCCCAAGAAACTGGAAGAAAGATTATGTAGTCTATTTTTAGTTATGCTATTTTTAGTCACATGTTAGTCAGATTATTTTGGAACTCAGCTTCATCATTATACAAAAATGTTTGGTTTAGTTTTCTCATCAAAAAAAAAAATAATAAAAAAATCCTACCATTGAGATCACTAATAATGTGTGATGCACTATTTAGGTCCATTTGAATTCGTTCACGTCAAGGTTTTTTTTGTTGTTGTTGAAAATCTTACATTTTTTATATTATATAATTTTATTGTAAAAATATTTATATATAAGACACAATATTATGTTATGTATGTCATATTACATATCATAAGGTGATTGCCGACCCACCCATTCTACCTATTTATACAAATTTTAACAAAAATACTATTGTCATAAAAAAATTGAGGAAGTGATAAAATTTTCATTCCCAATTATTATTGGTTTATCATTATATTATTAAAATTGTGATGAGAAGCAAAAATTGTATACTAATATTAAATAGGTTTAAGATCTAATAGGACTGGGCTTAAAAAAAAATTCTAATAGGACGGATTGACACTCAGTTTTATGTTTCTAGATTATCGTCATTACTTAATCCAGGAATAGTAACCGAAGTTTTGAGTATGTAAAATTAGAGTATATATCTTAACTTTAACTCACTGTCAAATACAAAATTTACTGTTGTACTTGGTTAGGAGCTTAACCCAAATTCGTAACCTTTAATTTTTAATTTGTAATCAAATCATCTATCTATACTCATGATTTATATACAATTGATTTTTTTTTATTATGATTATAACAATTAAAAACACTAAGGCTCTTAATGTTTCCACTAGTTTTTTACAAAATAATTTAATGTTTCTAAAAACGAAACTTGAAATATTATTGTTATATTTTTCTATAAGAGTATATATAATAAAACAAACAAGGCCTACTTTTTAGAAAACTAAGGGCAAATTAGTCATTATGCATTTAAGGGCAAACCAATTTTTTAGGAAATCAAGGGCAAATTAGTCATTATGCACTTAAGGGCAAACTAGTCTTTATAGGTTTGTTTAGTTGGAAAATGTACTTTAATCCAGTTTAAGTGCATTCAGTTGAGTTCGATCAATTTAGTCCAGTTAAGTTCAATTTAAATAATAAATTTTCAGTTAAATCAAACATTGACTAATTGAAGAACATATTAAACTTTAAATATCAATAAAAAACAAAAATATGGTCCGGATTGTGAAAATTCAAAGTTCTTTGTTTGGATTGTGGAAAATATTGTTCTAAATATCAACAAAAACAACATTGGTGTCCAAACATGATAAAATCTCAAATATTTTGAACTAAAACGATACCGCAAAATTAAAATATAAACACTAAAAATAACATTTTTTTACTTACTATATACGTACATATCAAACAAATTATCAAACTAAGCGACACCGTAAAAATGAGACGCGTGTCGCAATGCATTCTAGTCTTCTAATAAACTGAAAATTCAATTCAATCCACACACGCGCATTCAATTCAATCCACCTGAAAATTTATAAACTGAATTAAATAGATCTGAGCTGGTCTAATTGACCCGAACTGAATGAATCCGATTTGTATTTATGAGCTAAACTGAAGCCTATAGTTTAACTTAGTGCTGTTACGCGAGCCGAGCCTTACCGAGGGTTCGGCTCGGCTCGTTAAGGCTCGAGCTCGAGCCTCGTTTTATGCTCGTTAGTTTAACGATCTGAGCTCGGCTCGACTCAATAAAGCTCGGTAAACCTTATTATACTGAAAAAGCCCGTTAAGGCTTGAAATAAACTCGTTAAAGCTCGTTAATGTTGATTAATTTTCGAGTTCGAACCGAGTCCGAGCTCATTAAAAGTTAATCGAGTTCGAGCTCATTCTATCCCTCGTTTATGTTAACGAGCCGAGCTCGAGCTCGGCTCGATTGAACTCGAACTCGAGTCGAGTATCAAAATACCGGCTCGTTCAATATCACTAGTTTAACGGTGTAAACCTGAACGGTAATTACTGAATTTTGGTTGAAAATTTAAGGTGAGCTAATTGATTATACTATATGTTTGCACTTTCTCCAATAGGTGAAGACACCCATTAATGTTTTGAGATTAGAGATAGAAATGGTATCCTACAGAAGTGGCCCGTGATCCCATTGTGTAATGATAATTGAAGTTTGTGTAGGTGGTGTTATGAGTTTTTGAAAAGAAAAAAAACTCGCACGATTCCTGCGAGACTTTACGAAAATCACTACTAACTTCCAATTATTTTAGTGGTGTTAATTAAAAAATCAATATTAAAAATCGGAATTGAACTTCACAAAATTGAAAACTTGATAATAGTAGTTTTTGTAATTCCACAAAATTAGAGAGCTGGATGAAATCCAGTTTTTATATCTAAAACGTGTCGCATTTCATTCGTTCTCGAGCTTAGGTTCTGAGTGTAAGAACATAATGAAAACCAATTTTATGTTTGCCAATTTTTCTATCAAACGAGTAAAGTTCAAAGATGAACTGGTATCCAAAACTGGTACTACGTCCAACCATATCTTTAAACTAGTAGCAGTAATAATTGATGGATTTGATTCATTTTAAAGTGTACTAGTTGTACTATTTATGAAGGCGGCTTGACATTGAAGCCTTGTAGTAGGCCAAAACCAAGATGCTTATGCAGCAAATCCAACTGCTCTAGTTAATCTATTCACTTACACTTACTAATTTAATCACTAATTAACCCCACGTCTTCTCCAAAATCTCACTCCATATTAATTTAATGGGCTGAACTAGTATTTGTTGGCAACAATAGTGCAGTTGCTGGTCTGCTTTTGAAGAAGTAGCTGCCTGCATTATTGCCCTCATCGAGGTACCTACCATTCTTGTTCATGTACTGGATACTATATCTAGTACTAGTACAAAATCAATCAATCAGCTTACTTTGCATGAAGCTTTGTTGTTGCTTTTACAGATTACTATAAAAGTCCCCAATTTGATCAGCTGTGCTTAGGAGTGAAATTGTATTTGACCTTTTCTTGGTCAACCGACAGCATTTTGTTTTCTGGTAATCTGCTTTCTATACATCAAGATTTGGTGGTGTTTGATTCTTGGTTTTCTCAGAGGAGGTTGTTGATCTTTTGTAGGGTGTGGGTTTTTGAAGGTTTTGATTTCATGGCTCAGATTGGATGTAAAAAGGCTTGGAAAGGGAAAGTTTTGGTTTTTACTGGTTTGCTTGTTTTAGCAGCATGTGGGTTTGTTTCAGGACAAGAGGGTGAACTGGGACAAGGCATTTCAATTTCAAGCAAAAGAGAAACTGAATCGGACTTTGTTGCCAAAATAGCCAGTTTCTTGCTCAAGAGTAAGGATATGCTTTTCCAGCATGTTTGGCCTGTGAGTTTTCTTGACCCTGTATCAACTGGTATTTCAATTAGCAGTTTGTGAGTGTAGTAGTGTAATCAACCACAATTCTTGTTTGCAGGATATGGAATTTGGGTGGAGGATTGTATTGGGGTCTGTGATTGGATTCTTTGGTGCTGCTCTTGGAAGCGTCGGGGGTGTTGGTGGTGGTGGAATTTTCGTTCCCATGCTCATTTTGATCATCGGCTTTGATCCCAAATCATCCACTGCAATATCAAAATGTATGAGCAACATCTTGTGTATTTGCATTTACGTCATACATATTCAAACTCTAGTCATTTGACTCATTTGTACATGATTGTCACAACTGCTAAAAGATGACATGTTATCAGCCCCACTGTCCACAGAGATCAAGTCATATGTTGACTTGCCCCTAACTTAATCTACATGTTACGTTCAATGTTACTACTTGCTTGGTCACTCGTGAGAGTACGTGCATCAGCATGACATCCCACAAGGATTCATCAGCGATCATGTGCCTCATATGTTAACATGCTAATCATTCTATTAGCAGGGCCTTTGTGTGTGCGTGTGTGTGTGTGTTGGGGGTTTGGGAGGTGTGTGTGTGCACGGTAGTCTGTAGGCATATTGTTGTGGATATACTTTATTTCGACTACTTTGGTAAAATTTGGCTTTGGGGCTTAGGCTTTTGGTTGTGTGGTCAGGTATGATAACCGGTGCAGCAGGTGCTACAGTTTATTACAATCTGAAACTACGCCATCCTACACTTGACCTTCCCATAATTGACTATGATCTAGCTCTTCTTTTCCAACCAATGCTGGTGCTTGGGATCAGTATAGGAGTTTACTTCAATTTGATTTTTGCAGAGTGGATGGTTACAGTTTTGCTCATAATCCTTTTCATAGGTAACCAATATTTTACGTACCTGTTGCAAGCTATTTCTTAGCCCTTAGGACTACTGTACATTGTTGTTCACTGTTTTATCTATCTCTAGGAACTTCTACAAAGGCGTTCTTCAAAGGAGTTGAAACGTGGAAGAAAGAATCTATAATAAAAAAGGTAAGTTCAGAATTCTTGATTCAACCCTGCGATTTTGAAGTAAGCCTCTAATAACCATTTTTGTTCAATATAGGAGGTAGCTAGACGCTCGGCATCTGAAAGTGGGTATCTTACGATTTCATTATTCAAAATTGTTTTGATGAATATTTCCCCTAAAGCTGGTTCTATATAATAATATGAAAAGCAGATATCAGCGAAGAGTACAAACTTCTACCTGGAGCCCCGACTAATGAAACAAGAATGCATGTAAATGAAAACAAGGCATCACAGGTCTCAATTCGTGATAATGTCTACTGGAAGGAGCTCAGCATTCTCATTTCAGTCTGGGCTGTCATTCTCATACTCCACATATCTAAGGTTTATTTCAAATTCTAGTATCAGCCTTTGTTATAAAGATACTCAACAAGCTTTTGGTTTGAACTTTTGTTGTTTCCCCAGGATTATACATCTACTTGCTCAGCAGCATATTGGACAGTGACTTTGTTACAGGTGTGTACCCAAGTTTCCGGCTAAATTCTAATTTACACAAGTATTCCTGAGGCGTAGATTTAATCTACTTGCATATAGTTAACAATATTCATTATTTTCTAAGCACGTTCTGAAAACATAATATGTGTTGCATTGTGTTCGATATTCAGATTCCTGTTGCTGTTGGAGCGTCTGGATACCAGGCAGTATGCTTGTACAAAGGGTGGAGAGTGATTGAATCGAAGGGGGGAGAGGGAATTAATTGGAAAGTTCACCAATTGGTTCTTTGTTGCTTCTGTGGGATTTTGGCTGGTATAGTAGGTGGGCTGCTTGGCCTTGGTGGAGGATTTATCCTCGGTCCATTGTTACTAGAGCTTGGAATTCCTCCCCAGGTACCTATTCAACCTGTGATTCTTTATGTGATCAAACCATCGATGCATTTGCAGGCCATCTGAGAAAAGTACATTTACGAAAACGGGTTTGAATATTTGTAAAACAGGTTTCAAGTGCAACAGCTACACTGGTTATGTTATTTTCGTCATCCATGTCCATGATTCAGTATTATCTTCTGCGACGCTTTCCTCCATCATACGGTTTGTTATTATGATATACATTCTAGCTGTAAACTCTGGATAGGCTACTGTCTAAGATATCGCCATTGTTAAAGACAACATTTGTACCCTTTTAGACTAAATTGTTAGACTTCGGTGTTCCATGCAGCTCTGTACTTCATCGCGGTGGCTACTGTTGCTGCACTCGTAGGGCAGCACGTTGTGAGAAAGATGATTAGTCTACTCAAGAGAGCATCACTGATCATCTTCATTTTGGCTTTCATAATCTTTGTGAGCGCTGTTTCACTAGGCAAGCATCTTTACCTTTGGAAACTTGCATTGAGTGTTTTCATTTACATTCAAATCTAACAAGCAAAGTCATTTTAAGGTCCTATACATCCTGATTCTGGGAGATCTGACCATGTTCTACATCTCTCAAAGATGGATCTCCAGCTTTCTGTAACTGTCAGTATGAGTGATTACTCTTCTTTTTTACAGGTGGCGTCGGCATATCAAACATTATTGGACATGTAGAGGGGGACGAGTCCATGTGGTTTTACAACATATGTGATTATAGAGCCTAGTTTTTTTGGAACATCTGTGTAGTTAGTGGTGTACAAGCTCTAAGGAGCAGATTGCCTTCTTGTTTTCTGTACAACCTTTGTAAACATCAGTAAATGTCTGGAAATTCTTAGGTAAACTGTAAACTTCTGTTCATTCGCTGTGGCTTCTGTTTCATATTACCAATATTTGATGTTTCTCAGCACAACTCCATGACGGAAATTTTCACCCTGACCCCGGGGCAAGTGCGTGTGCACCTCCCTCTCACTATTCACCTGGAACCCACATGGGGCCCACCTGTAAATAATGAGGGGGGAGTGCACCGCACTTGCCCCGTGGTCTCACGAACCATCCAATGACATGTTCATGACCATTGACCAGGACCAAAATAATTATAGAAAGTGAATAATAATCATTAATAACCACACGAGTTCATCTGCGTTCTTACATATCCATCTTCCCAAGAACAATAATGCCTCTATAAATGGTTTAGAGTCTCACTACCCTCACCTTGAGGGACTCTACTTTTACTTGGATAACTCAGAAACAAGAGCATGGTGCAAGATAGGATGAGAATCATCGCGTAAATCTTTGCCACAAGTGAGAACTATTTGTAAAGGTGGTCAAGTTGTTGCACACAGTTTAACAAGTCTGCCAAATTGTGTACTATATCCCAGCTCTATATATCTATGTATCTACTTTACTTTGCCGTTATCATGCTTAATTCTTGCACGATACCTCAAAGGTATTTCAGCTTCTATTCAGGTATGTCAGATGTAGACTACAGCTCGTCTCTGGTCAGGGGTTCCTGGGTTTTCAAATTTTTGTTGATCAACATTGCCAACTCCTTCAAGTTGGATTTTGTTGGAAGCTTAATCTGCAAAAGAGACAGTGTCAATAAAGGAACAATGAGTGAAGTTAACAAAATAGTACATCTGTCGGAGATAGGTACGTACCGGGTTTGACTTGTCGCTTGCAGGATAAAATAGTAATGATGGATACTCTTCAACCTGCAAAAAAGTTCATGATGCATTAGCATGGCATTTTGAGAACACTGTCATGTAAATGTGAATTTGGCCAATGCTTCTCTTATCCCCCGTCTTAGCAATCATAAAGCATCAAACAGGGGTCAACTTAGATAACAAAGTTACAAGGTCAAGAAAAAGACCAGGGCCATCTGACCTGCAACTTTGGGTGTTCGTTCACAGAAGCATCTATCTTTGCAAAAACTAGGTTATTTAAACCCTTGAAATGCTTGGCCAATTTCTCAATTTGCTTGCTTGTGGTTTCACAGGTGATGCACCATGGTGTATGGACCTATGCACGGTGAAAATTAAGACTTCATTTGGTAATCAATGAAATTAAAATGTTCTGAAGCAGATAGATACTTCCCCTTTCCTTTTTATTTTCATTTTCATCAACAAATTTGACACATTTTTTGTACAGCAAATTCTTAAGAACAATACAGAAAACCTGAGAACAAAACAAATGGAAGTTTTGAGAACAAATTGTTACACACCTCTAGAAGAATGTTAGTTGGACTGCTCAGGATCACGTCATCAAATGTCTTTCCCACAACAGTCAGGATGCTGGCATTTTTCTGTAATCATGAAATGCAGAATGTCATTTTATAGGTAAATAGGTTCGCTTGTGCCGTTACAATGCAAGATTAATATACAGGTATAGACTACAGATATGGGCTTGCCCTAAGTACAGCTCATAATATCAATTACACGGCCAAAACTAGCTCATAGAAACCAATTTTGTAGGTTTTTTTCCTCCTTCCTTGAATGTACTTGTCTAAAAATAGGTCATGCTTAGAATATAGACACATGGCATTAGAAACACAAACTAAATTCGTATGCCAAGAGAGGTTACTGAATAACAACGCTCAAATAGGCAGAGAATGACAAGCTGCATGAGAAAACTCACGTTATCTGGAATGGCTTGTGACTTGTAGTACGGGGACAGCATCCCTTGTACCAGTCTGAGGCAGAAATCCTGCAATGCCAGTTTCAGAGTGAGATGCTATAGTCAGCATGATAGTAGTAGTTCTTAATGAAGCCAGAGCAATTAATATTGTCACCTCAATATTACTGGATGTGGGATCAGATTCCAATAAGTACTTGGAATTGAAACTGTAGTCAAAAGCAACGACCTGTAACAAGAATATAGTACTAAGACCACACGGAGATTACAGATAAAAGCTGAAATGCAGACACATGAAATGATTTGATCTTACTGCAGTTTCTTGAGACTCTTCCAGACCAAACAGTGTCAGGAATGGCTTTGCAAGGTTATCCTCTTTTATATCTACAGCTACAAACATTAGCTGCAATGATAGGAAGATGTCAAATCAATACATGAAGCCACATAAGACGTTATAGTTTATAAGAGTATATATATAAACTTGAACAACCTTTGATTTAAATTTCCTGGCAACTTCTCGTAAAGGCATGACTAGCTTCTCCAAATCATCAGCCTCAGCAAAGACATAAACCTGTTTGGCACAAAAATAATGTTAATGCATGTATAATATATATTATTAGATACAAGGACAAACCCTTGCACAGCACTAATTGCGAGTACCCTTATATTAAGCAGGAGTATAACTAGCTGGATGAGTTTACCTGCAGTTTATTAGGGCTGGAAAATACTTTAGCAGAGTTGAGCTCAGTCATTATGGTAACTAAAGGAAACTTGTTGATATCCAAAAAGTTCAAAACATTGTCTGCATTCAAGCTTCCATCTGCAAACAAGAAGACATTACCTCGTTAGGATTTGAATGGGCTCAAATAAAAATGGAGAAATCTCATGAAGGGAAGAACTAGCAAATCAAAGATGACTCGCAGAATGAGGTTAAGATATTGACTACAGAAGTTGTATGAAATTACAATTGCTATATACAATTTGGTTTTTTAGCTACTAGTGAAGTGTGCATATGTATCTTTCAACTTGTGTTAACTACAGATCAAATCAAATTCCATTGTTTGGTATTGTAAAACAATTGAAATTAAACTATATCAAGTTCTGGACAACAGTTAGCTCATAATTATTCATCCGGGAAATTGAATTCTTTTTGGTGCAGACTGAGGTATAATTTGTCGGAGTCACGGCTTCGCGATTCCCACAAGTTATTAAGTCATATGATATCACGAACTTACCCAGTGATATGTGGTACTCTGGCTCGCTTTTTACAAGACCAAAGAAAGATTTTGTGGGCTTCACGTCAGGGAATAAGATCTTGGCTATCTCTATGCTATTAGTTTCCACAAATTGAATTTCGTTCTCAGTTTTTGCAGCGGTTATGAATTCCTCATAATCAGGTCCCTGAATCACCAGAGTCAAATAAAAATCTAAGAACATTATATTCGCACCAGGCATCAAAACTGGTATTTGCAATAGACATTTATTCCAGACTCAACATACCTCAAACTTATCGAAAAGGCCAACTGCATACATTGCATGCTGCTTGAGGAACTCATTTGCCTCATCAACAGAACTTAGTCTATCAACAGGAGCACCTGTTTTCTTCTTTATCCATAACACCATTTCTTCCCTATATCAACAAAAACCATCCCATGATTGGAAGTCAATGTAATTGGCAAATACTTGAATAATAAAACGCAATAACGCAAGCTGCAGCCAAACACCAAGAAATGCAGTTTCGAAGACAAGTATTAACACGCAGCAAAAAACAGGTGACACGATTTCAGAACCCTGCACTCTGCAGCACATGTTACACATGCCCATGCACAAATCAAATGAATCTATATCCTTAAACAACGAGTTTCTTTTGCTCAACTTTCAGTTAGGACATCGATGCATATATTCCAGACTACAAGAAAATCCATACACCCCATTGTAACTTATTCAATGGACTTGCAGACCCTTCCCTTTGGGAAAGCACTCGGTACACACCTTGGGGACTTTGTAAGCCGGATTCTATTCATTACCCATGACAAATTAGCTATAATCAAATGGATCTTCTTCCACTCTTTAACAAACACCCTTAATAACATACCTCCTATGTTGAATTTGCAACCATACAGTACAAACAGAATCATATTTGAACTCAATTCACATACTACATTAATTTCCAATAGCTATTCTTCTTCTTGGTGGATCAATGTAAATTAGTCTAAGGCCATATCTAATTATCAACACCTTTTGCAATACATAGGTTATCAAAATCAAGCAAAAACCACAAGTAAGAAAGAAGCACTTACGACGAAAAACCGCCAGTATAAGGTTGAGAAGTGCCATTGACAAACAAGAGCAGGGTAGGAAAACCTTTGATCCCAAGAAACTCAGCAGCCTTGGGATATCTCTCAGCATCAATCTTGGCCATGAAAATCTCACTTCCCAAACTCTTCAACTCATTGGCAGCCTCAGCAAATCTGGGCATAAGCTCGGCGCTCCTGCCACACCAAGGGGCATAACCCAACACGAAAACATACTCATTTCCGTCAACAGCCCTTTTGGTGTTATCACCATTTAGCTCAAGCACCGTTCTTTGAGCTCTGCTCAGAACATCTGCCTCTGATTTCTTGCCAAGATCTCTACTTTCGAAATTCCCACCGTCTTCTTGCTCATCCAGGGCTATGAGTTCATCCAAATCGTCCGAATCATCGGGTTCTGAAGAAAATGTGGTGGGAATTGAAGGAGAGAGTAAAAGGAGCAGGATTAAGGGGCAAAGGAAGAATCTTGAAGTGGGTTTATGCATTGTTGAGTGAAGAATCAAGATTAAGATCTGGTGTTCTGGGGTTGTATGATTGAGAGAGTTCTGAGAGTGGTGAATGTGAATCGACTGAAATAAATGCAGCAACGTGCAAAAGTGTTGAAGAAGACTTGTGAAAGTGTTGTGGGTTTTAGTTTGAGACCAAAGATTTCAGTTCTTGTTCAAACACCATTGACAACGCAAATAACGGCTGTCAAATGTAAACAAAATCACAAT
>JAYMSL010002659.1:0-13846 GCA_036897195.1 Plantago coronopus | reverse complement strand
AGAAAGAGATCAGTGATTTGTGGATGGAGTTTGAAGAGTGGTGGGCATTGCACACGAACAAATTTCTTGTCATATTGTGAATGGCTAAAGTGCGATAAACAATAAGATCAAGATTGAAAAGAAGAAAAAAAACGGAATTCGTGAAATTTGGGTTCTCCTCCAGTATACGGCAGAGCAAAATATGCAAGAACAGCGACAAGAAATCTCAAGAAAGGTAATAGAAATTTAAGTGAGCCAGTGAGGTAACATCACTCTTCGTTGGCAAGAGCAAATTCTCAATCTATAGTTGATTGTAAGATAGGACACTAAAGTTGATAATTACCTCAAATTTAAGAAGGGAAATTCATCCAAAACCATGAAGATATCAAGATGTAGTTAAATTACTAAAAGAAGAAAAGATACAATCTCGAATTAATTCTTAGAAAAAATAACATTTGAGGCTCAAGAAATCAAACAACAGATTGAAGACAACCTCGTAAATACGCTTGGCTTCCATGTATGCTGAACTGATCTTTAGGAATAAAAGAGCAATAACTTTACGAGCAGCAGGGCTTGTACTAAGCTGTTTCTGGATTCCACTGCAGTACGAGAAAAATAAAAATACCCATAATCCATGAGCGCAATTTATAAGGGAGAGGCCAAAGAAAAGGAATCATATGCACACAAAGAATAGAGATAGATAACTATTTTTCACAAGACCACAAGTCCTTAACCTTTGCTACCCCCTTGTTCTGACCACTCATAAAATTAATTTATTTATAATAATTCCATTCTTTGCTAATGTCAATTATACAATACTTCACTCGTAAAAGGAAAATCAAACTTTGAACTCCAATAGTCACAATATAACCTTAAAGAGAAAGCTTACTGTTATAAGAGAAACTTTTCGTATCACTTAAGATAGATATCAAACATTGCGAATAACATTTTCATTAGCACGCAGTGTTAGGAGGAAAATTAAAGTACTGAAATAAGTGAAAAAATTAGTGGGGTATGTTAAGTTTTTTGTTGAAATATATTTGTTAAAGTGAAGTGAGATTGCAAAGTTGTAAACTTTCAATGCTGTTGTAAAAAATAATGTTTTTAATCTGTTAGCTTCTTTGGAGAATGGGTAAGATTTTGCTGGACACCTAAAAAAGGAACAAGAGTTAAGTCATACTGTAGTTCACAAAGTCTCGAGTGTTGGTGAACTTCAACCACCAGATCAAAGCAATGTAAGGACATAAATGCTTTTAGGGAAAAACATCCACTCAACTCAATTTGTTAGACTTTTAGTAGAATATCCTCTCCATGAAAAGGTCTGCCAATTTTGATTATACACTCTCATATAATTCTTCACACAAGCCACATCAATAGATTTCTTATCTGGTGGTTCAGGGTAGGGCTATTCTATATTGATCGTAAGATTTACCTGTAAAGTGTCTCAAACACTAAAGGAACTGAAATAACATACTGAGGTTGATAACGTCGTAAATCTTCCTGCAATTTGATATGGTTGATCGATGAAATTGCTGAAAAAAATTCATTTTGAGGACCCCCTATACAGGAACTAGAGGATACAATGACTTTTTAAAGGGAAATGACATACCTTTAGGTTTTTTACAGAGGTGTATATGTGCTCGATTCCATAGGTAAATATGAAATACTCGCATGCTCTTTCATATGCATGCCAAGGTGGGAGCATACTAAGAAATTTGTCCCCAGGTACAGCAGGCACAACCTCCCATAAGTTTGTAATCTACGTTAGACAACAGTGAAGCTTATTAGACAAAGTCTTTTAAAGGACAAATTTTACGTTTAATTACCATATGGTATTGACTGTAAGATTCGCTCAAAAAAGAGTAACCATGGTTTCTTAAAAAAAAATTATATACTATGATATATTATGCATATCATATAAGGATCAACTGTGCATATTTCGACTTTCACAGATGTGCTGCAAGAAAACTGCAGGAACTGAAGTGAGTGAAACTATGAAGAAAATCTCATGAATTTTTTTTAGATGCATAGAGTATACATTATGAAAGTTAAGAGGCAAACAATAAGAGAACTAGAGAATACATTTGTGCCGAATATGATTTTGTACTGAGTTATTTAAATGCAACATACAGCAGAAGAAAGGAAGTGAGTTAGTATTAACATACATAAAAAATGTATAAAATCAGAAAATACCTTTTATACCCCCACTTTTAATACTTTTATGAAAGTAAGGAAGTGGGCAGTTTTAAAGTTAGCATTAAGTGACAATTGGTTTAACATAAATTATGAGGGTAATGTTCAAGTGTTAGGTGGGGCTTTGTTATTTAATATTTTGGAATCGGGAATGATTTTCTCAGGATGGACCACAGAAAAACGGCAAGGGTTTCCCAGGAGCAGCATGTATTTCTTATTCATTCGATCTAAATTATAGGATAAATGAAGTGCACATTTGGCTTGCTGACGAATTTGAACATTCCATGTGTTGGAACACTAAATATATATCCCCTCCAAGACAAATCAAGCTTTAAGATGCAAATACAATGACCATGTAACTTCCTGTGCTCTAGTTAGATAATTCTGAACAAGTGTGTATGCACAGTAACTTGTTTACTCCTGCAACCCAGTAGCACGGCGAAAACGTTCGCCCAAGAAACAAGCATACATAAGAGCTAGACTCTCACACTTAAATGATTTTAGAATCATCTTGTGAGAAGATATTACATGTTTTCTTACATCAGCTGCATAAACTAAAGGATAAAAGATAGCCAACCTGGTGCAGCAGATTCTTGTGTGTGAGCATAACTCCTTTAGGATTTCCAGTGCTACCACTTGTATAAACTAGGGTGGCAACATCATCGGGGCTTATAGCTTTAAAGATGTGTTGTTTTCCTGAAATAAATGTCAGCAATCAGCACTTCAGATCCTCTACCTAATATTCATGTTATCCTAAACGTACACACCAATGCAAGGAAATAAAGACATTTCGCTGCTCAATTTAAAACAGTACATGCCGACTATAATGAACCAGATGTGAACAATTTTTTTTTGAAACGGCAACCAGATGTGAATAATCATATTGCACAACAATAATTTTTGATCACTAACGGCCAACACTCTCCGCAAAGAATGAAAGACACTTCACTGTTGTACAATCTATAAAACGTTGCATTTGTGACATTTTAGAATTGGAATTCTAGTATGAGAATAATTTTGTTATGAAAAAGTATTATTCTGTTATAGTTAGGTAGCTCATGAGAGTTTGAGTCAGTAGCTACATCGAAATGCACAATATCAATAATCTGACAGAACATCCGTGCAGTTCGACAGGATAGCACAAAATGTGATAAAGCAATCTCCCAACCATAAAATATACTCTTTCTTGTTTTTTAAACAATACATATAGCCCTATTTCCAAGAAACCCAGTTTCCCCATATATTAGTTTCTTTATCGTTTATATGTCATACTTTCTCAATTCTCTCTCGTACTTTATATTACAACTTTATCGAATACCTCCATTAATCATTATCAAGCCTCCTTTTTGTTTTCGAAACGGCAAATTATTACAAACTACTATAAATCAAAACACCTAAACCTCCTACTTGCAACTTTTTCCCCCTAAACCTGTACTCGGCAGGAATCGACCCTTGACCTCCTACTTGCAACTCCTTCCTCCTACCGCTAGACCACCTTATAACTCCCTTTTACTAAACCTCCTTAATAAATGTGCAAGGGGGAAATTGTTTTGTTCTTTATTTTAAAACAGAGGGAATAGTTTCCGCAGACATCACGGAGTGCTTATACCACGTATTGCCAGTCGTAGTATTTTATGATAATGCTAACCAATGAGTCTGCTGCTGAAATAACTGCTCATTAACATTATAGCACAGCAACTAAAAGTGAACTTACTAGCATCTTCAGAATGAAGTAACACTTCACGGCTTTCACGGCCCAAGTCTATTATCTCCTGGTATGTATAGATAGGCTTCCCGTCTGCGACTTCATCTTTGATACTTGATTTCTCTCCCCACAGCAGAATGATGAACCGTATATTGGCTTGGGTATAGATAGTTTTTTGAATTCGATGGTACATTTGAGGATCATCCACCACAAGGGCAACACTGCCGCAAGACAACAAACCTAGCATATTTATTTCACGAATTTATATTGGTAAATTGACTAGTCTAAATCAATGTTATTATGCCATACAGTAATAATTCTTACCATATAATGGATATTTTAATGAAAGAGGGGATTTATGAACCATTTTATAAGTCATATAAAACATCTCTAGCAACATATTACTAAAGAAGACTATTAATACAGACAACAAAATATATGCACTAAGTACGGCTATGCAAATGTGGGAGAAATTTTGTATCAGGTTCTCCAATCTTAAATTCCAGTAAAGTGGAACCAAACTTCTTATGTTCTGTTGCTATCACAGATGTTACATAGTACAATATTGCTTAAAGTTTTTTAGATGATTCTTGATCTAGATTTTCTTGTGAGACCCCATATTGGTATGCTTGCAAGTTGCAGAACTTTTATTGACTGATGTAACATTGTGGCTTTATCAGGAAAGAAAGATTAAGCATACAGATCCCTAATGCCAGATTGCACCACTTTTGAGTTCAAATGATAAAATGGTTAAGCATAAAATGTTGCTATGTCAGAAAAGAAAGAGCAGATCAATAAAACCAGATTGCACCACTCAATAAATAAATATAATACATGATTTCTTATATAACCTTTCTGAGTGTTTGTATATCTTCAAAAGCTCTTCATCAGATGACCTTGTTCCTCTCACAACATTGATTGCTCCAGTGGCCATAATACCTGGTGACAACTTATTACATCAAACACGGTGTAGAATATAAATAATTCAATATATTAAGATTCTACAAGTTAAATTCTAAGTTCCAACTCCCAAAGATAAATAAAGGATGTTCATTAAATTCTTTTTCAATATGCCACTACACTGTTAATCTTAGTAGTTTAATAAGTTATTATTCAAAGGGCATTAATAAGTCACAAAAGAACCCTCAGAAACCATAAAGTGGCTATACTGATTGAGCGAACAGATACATGCTGGAGCTGATATGGTCCATAACAGTGGCTATATTGATTGAGAGAATCCAGATTCAATGCAAGGTGGTCAAGTTAAATGATCTTAAAATAAATCTACGGTCAAAGTTGGACCTGGTTGAAGATCCAATCCGTTAATTTCGTTTGAGTGCAACTGTGTCGATAGTGTTCAAATTGGACCAGACTGGATAAATCCATTTTCAACAATTAGAAAAAGCAGGTGGATCCCTATAGCGTAATTTCACAAGATGGGAAGCAGGCAGATGGAACAATGTTTACTGATTCAAATGAACCTATGGGGTAGACAAATGAATAAAGAACATCTCAGTGCTTTTCTACAGGATGCATAATTAAATTATACAATTCGAAAACATTGGCAGTAGGTTATAAAAAGATGTGTAGAAGTAAGAACAATGACTAACATAATTGTGGGAAGATTGTAGATGATAACTACCGGAATATCGTGGTTCAGATATATAATATTTTAAACAAACCGATTGTGTACAAAAAAGGGCAACATGTGGAAAGCTTTCTGACTCTTATTGAACAGGAGAGGGTTAAGTTGTATAGCCTAAATCACAATGCACTAATGTATAATTATCAAGCCATTCCAATACAAATGCAATTTGCTAACTACTAATATTTCTTCCTTATTAGGTTTGGCAAGATTATAGAAAAAGCAGAATACCTTGATCGGCAATAAGCCACCGACACGAATTATCAGCAAACAGAGCAATCTTTTCCTCTGGTTTTAACCCGATGACTCTTACACCTTCACAGAAATTTAGAATTTCTAGCTCTAGCTGAAAACATATTGGGGAAATATTACAGACTAAATTGGTCCAAAAACATCTAATATAGAATAAGCAAATGACTCCAAAATACAGGCAACATTGCCGTGTTAGAAAAGCAAATATCATTAGCATTCGAAATAGCAAGGCTGCATAATGTATAGACGGAGAACGTAGAAAAATCAAGGCCTGAAAGTTTTTTTTCTTTCTTAACCATTTAAGTTATCAAATTCTTGTAAAAGTCATGATTCTAATATGATTATGAATAAAAATCATATACGGTACACCTCATCCACCTCAAGTGTATGGCACACCCACCTAATTTATGCAAATGGGCTGTGGATTTTCTTATTGTGTAGGAAAATCATTCTTCCACACAATAATCTCTTTTAAGTTTGCTAAAGATAGCTAATCCTGTTTATCTAAAGAAAACCAAGTTACCTTTTTAAGTATTATCTGAGACGTCACACTGAATGACCATAAAATGTGCAAAGATTGCTCCAAAAGAACTGTCACTTCAGTGATTAAACATTAAAAGCCACATGGAAACATCGGTCAAGTAAGACCCTTTCATCAATATAGTTAATAACGAGAATCTGCTTTTTTCTTCCTTCATCTATACTTCAATTATTGGCTCCTTAAGTTATGTTCTGATATATTAGCGTCCTAAACTAACGATGGAAATGCCAGATGCAAGTTAGTTAAACTATCAAAATAAACAATAATAGGGGTGTTGGCTACTACAAAGGGAAGTTCAATATGCTCTATAAGTACCACAATTATTAAACACGATACTTTTGTACCTTCCGCTTTGTGTGAAAATCTCTGAATCCACCACTAATTATGGCAAATAAGAGGCACAATGACACATTACAGAAGCAAGCATAAATAAATATCCATATTTATATAAAGTACAAAAAGTAATAAACTAATAATTGAAGGATCAAGTCCAATAGGCAAGGTGGTACAGGATCAAAAGTGTATTTTGCCCCATAAATTTATGCATTGCCAAGTAATAGTAATTTATTTGGTAGGTCAACTACGCAGAAATTTAAATTTATTAGACTGGCGGAAAGCAAGAGACAACTGTTTAAAATGAAGAAATGGTATTATAATTAACAAACTTGTTGTTCATGGTTATCGCTTTCCTGTTTGTAGTAGTTAAGTTATTTCCCTTTTAATGGTTGCGCAAAATTTTTCCTTGTATTTGCCAACCTAAATGGTCTTGAATCATCTTGCTTACATGGGTTTCTATAAACCCATGCCATGTCTTTTAAAGTCTATCAATAAAATGATTATATGAATGAACAATATAAATTAAAAACGAATGTTGTTATTTGCCATGACAAAATAGAAATAGTTCCATAGCTCCCGTGATCCGTTAACTGATATCTATTCTTCCAATACACAACCCAAGAGCAACGGAATTCAAGTCCTTTCCATTGTAGATAATTTCAATATATATAAAACATGCTTACACAAATAACCTCATAAAACGTACGGAAAAAATTGGTAGCACATTAGCACTAAGTGAATCAGAATAGGGAGTGGCATGCGTTATCATGTTTTCACAAATCACAAGTTTATAACAGAGCCCTAAACAGCTCTAGCAAAGCATTGTACAGAGAGGCTGCATACATAGCAGTGAGCTGAGAATATGTTGAAAACAGGTAGCAGAGCTCACCTGCTTATACGTCATATTTGTAGGCGGGTCATGGTATGGGTCCACCAATGCCACCCGATCAGCAAACTTTTCTGCATTAGTCCTCCAAATGTCAGGAACTGTTTTCCACTCATTAGAAGATATGCCTCCATTTGCTGACAAAAAGGCACTCTCGAGAACAGGTGAAAATTTTCTGATTTGAAATTCTGTAGTCTTCATAAAACAAAAGGAGTTAATTTTTGACATGCGAAAGAGGGAGCAAGATGAAAAGAAAAAGACAAGGTCAAGCCATAACATGTTTATACTTCTCGCCGTTACACATTAAGAGATCAAATACAATTCAAGCAGCAGGTAAAAACATTCTGCAGATTTTTCTTTTTCCTCCCAATACCATGTATATGCAAGGAAAATAGATTAACGGTACAAATTAGTGGGGGAAAAGAAGATAGTGAAGAGAGAAACAGGAAGGCCCAGAATTGGATCCTACAAGGTACAACATACATAGTCTTCTTAATTACATCATTCATACATTAAAACTCTGTTCTTTATTACAGCATTCATACATTAAAACTCTGTTTTTATCGCCTTATCATTGACATAAGGCCTGATTTTAGAAAATTAGTTCCGTGCATTTAGCTATTCAAAGAAGCACAAGAGACTAGTTTCTAGATATAGATTCCATTGACCATCAAATACCCTTAAGACATAATTCCGTATACTACTAGTTCTCTTTTTGTTCATTAATCTGATGAGAGGAAATGGAAAACATTCAGATATGAGAAATGAAACCATAGAGAGATCAAGCTAGATAAAGATAATTGGGACTAAATGGAAAACATTCAGATATGAGAATGAAAACATATCGAGGTCTAGCTAAAGAGAGATAAAGATTTAGAACTAAATGGAGAATAAAGGAAACAAAATGGAGGTATAGGGATACACATTAGGTCCATAGTTGTACCAAATCTTCTACAGTTTATAGTTGCTAACTGAAAGTAGAACATTCAATCAAGTACAATACAAACCGTATCCATGTTTTGTTGTTATAACCAATATAATTTTTTGAAAAGGCAAATATATTTACAATGTTTGATATCAGTTCCCAAACCATGACAACTTATCACCGTCTTAACCTCCAAGACCACTCCTACACGATAGATATATGAAGTATTGAAACCGTATCCATGTTTTGTTGTTACAACCAATATGATTATGCCAAACTAAAACATTCCAAGCAAGTTTCACTGGCAATTCCAGCCCCACCTCCCAAAAACAACCGTGGCTACATACATGAAAATGAAATGACCATTCCCAAACACTTATCTCTAACAAAATATCCACATATTACTTGCTCACCGAATCATTACCCCTAGAATTTGCATCCAAAACTTCAATGTCAAAGAAATTATCAGAATCAACTCAAACTAATTGAGTAAAGGTCATGTGAAGTACCTGTGATTCGCAGCAAATTCTGAAAATTAGGCTTCTCCGAGTAGCAGAAGGAGGTCCACTAGGCCTAGGGATCAAATTGGAGCTAATGAGTCGACGACGAACTGTTGTAGTATTACAGGAACCCGAAAAGAGAGCAGAATTGTGATTGATGATCATCATGATGATGAATTGTGGTGGATAAGCTTCAAATGAGAATGTGAGAATTGGGTGTTTGGGAGATGGGTACTAGACGGGGAGAATTTCCATCGACGAGGAGAGATCGAGAAAGAAAGCTAGTGGAGTGGAGATTTTGGTGGCTAGTGGGAAGGAGAAGGTGAAATCAAAAGGAAGTTTCATTGGAATTGTAGTCACTGGACATTGGTTGGGTCCATGTCTTTCTTCAATATTCATACCAACTCCAAAATTATAATAACTGTTTTTTCTGCTCGGTTGGTAACTGTACTCATAGTCGATCATTGAACTGATACCCGATTAACATTGACGATAATCAATCACTTTATTGACATTGATATTAAAATTTTGCCTAAAATTTAAATGGACAAATTTACCTGATTTCAAATGAGGTAAATCGCATAGTGCGGATAACAAACACTAACAAGTATGTTAAATCATTTTTCAACAAAATAAATTAATGAAGTGACAATATTTTGAAATCATTTATCTTGTCATTAACTTTTATCAAACAAAAATGATACAATCAATTTTACAGATGAATGAGGAGAAATTATATTATAACTAACTTTGACCGATTATTCGGTGTTTAAGACATGTATAGTACACTAAATTACTGACATATGGATATGAAAGTTGTCCTACAGGACATATTTAATGGTATGGGGCATCATATATCACATGTGAAATGTTAAGTGTTATATTGGGGCTACATTATAATGTTTTTCTTTTTTGGTACATTTTGTGTCATAATGATAAGTTGTTAGCTAATGTGTTCATTGGTCATCAGTTGGGAGCAGGTAGTTTGAATATGGTTAGGGGTTAGGGAATAGGGTCTCATAACATCTAGATATATGGTATTGATAAGTTTATCTAAACTGATTAAGTCACATTATATTCTTTGACTAAATTGATGTTTTATGTTATGGAAAGAAGTCTTTACATGGATTTTGAGCGGAATTAGTTGTCATCGCCTCATCGGTTTTATGGTTGGACGAGGTGAATAAAGCTATTAGTCAAATTAGATGTTTTTGCATCTAAAATTTCAACATACGTGTTGGTGATTGAGGTTCATCCGTGTAAAGAAATTTGAAATGTGTAATCTTTGGATAGCAAGTAGTAACATAGACTTTGTGCAGAAGGATTAACTCACATTTTTATAATTTGATAGCTTTAAAAGATAAATGAGTACAGGAGAGAAAATGATAACTACAATTCTCCTACTAGTACTATTCCAAATGCAACCACATTGTCATCATACTTCACACTGATACACTTGGAAAAATGCAAGATCCGATGCCTGTCCAAACAAACACCAAACATTTGTTAAATTCCTTTTCCGAATTGTATTTTCTTTTTGTGAAATCATTTTAATACGCGTTACCAATTCAGTTGTGTTTAATAGTAATTCTTGATTAGAAACTATTTTCAAAAAAAATATAAAAAGAATAACTTACTAGGATCTGTTGTGGTCTGAACAGCAAGACCATTGAAGTAACAAGAAGCACCAGAACTCCTGAACTGAGCCCAATATGAACTGAATGCATAGCTTGCATGTGCCACTAGTGATACAGGCTGATAGCAACTCCTTCCCGGTGCGAGTGCATCGCACGTCCTGTTTCCTCGTTGGCAGGCGAAATCCAGTGCCTGTTCCAACTCCGGCTGCCTTAGGGTGGATGCCACCACACACCATATCTTCCCTCGGTATGGCTCGTTGTTTTCTGGCCCTGGCGTTGGAGGGTAATCGCTTAATTGTCGTTTCCCGGTTAAGTCAATCTGTAACGATCATTATAGAACATGAAACATAAAATGTGAGTGTGACTGATGTAACATAAAAGATTTTGTGGTGGCCTGGTGAACAGTTCACGGATAATTTGAAATTACTGAACTTATCAACTATACCTCATAAATGTGTGTACCATTAGGATATACCAGCCCCCAATTTCTCTCTGTCCCTGGCCCTGGCTTCTGGTTTTCGTTGTATAACGAGAATAAGAACGTAGGGATCTCGATCCCAGGTCTAGCTGGCGTCCCCAGAGGCGGATCAGAGGTCATTTTCTTCACAACGTTCCGGTTATAAATAGCTGCATTGTATGCATTTGCACCAGGTTGATCAATGTCCCCTGCATTAGGCCAACCAGTTTCCGCTATAGCAATCCTCACGTTGTCGTATCCAGCTTTGCTCATAGCTGAGATGACAGAATCAAGCATCTGGTCCAGAAAATTTGTGTAATCCAATCCGCTGTCTGGATCCTCGTAAGTCAGACTCCCATCCTTGAGCAATGCATAATCTAGTGAAATGTTTTTCGGGTCGGCAGACCATGGAAAGTAAGGGTAAACATCTAGGAAGAAAAAAGAATTGGTTTCACTCAGGAATTTTAGTAGTAATCTCATCACATGGCTTGCAACACCGGGTCGAAATTTCCCTGATGAAGGTGGGTAAGTTGATTCCACAATGTCCATGGCTAGAGGTGTACCTACTTTAATGTTGTGAATGTTTTGGGCATCTATAGACTTCTTGATCTTCCTCATTGCTGGTACAAGATCAAGCCACATTTTCTGGTCATTCGTGGACAGAACCTCATTTCCAACAAGCACGTACCGGATTTGAGTACTGGGGTAGTAAGCCAAGAGGTTCTTGCGTACCCATTCATCTGCTTTCGATTGGTCTGAAGCGATGGACGAAATGTCCCCATTGGCGACCATGATGGAGACGCGGATATTGGTTCCTGATAAGAGCTTTAGTATCTCAGGGTTGGCATCATAAAGTTTTACGCTCCCGGCTCTCATGGATTGGAGAATTTGGACCGAACGGTAAGGAGATGGCAAGTTGTTCCCAAGTTCACCGTAATTTACGCCTATAAGCTTGTTAACACTCAATGCATCTATGACATAAATACAAAGTTAGAGCATGCTGGTAAGATCAATCATATCGAAAAGGAATACTGCATGTAAATCGGAACTCACATGAGAAGTTGGCGAAGAAGAAGAAGTAACACAGGGCGAATCGAACAAGAGCCCGTTCCAGGGCACTCTTTGAACTGGTGTTGAATGAAAACTCCATGGGAGAATTTGAACTTGTAGAGTAGATTGGATTCTCCACATTGAATGTGTGTGATGCTCAACAGTTTAAGTAAGAAATGGTGAAAAAATTGTTGAACTACCAATCTTGGTGGTGGCTTTGTTTAGATGGAAAATGAGATTTGGTGTCTTTAAATGTTGTTCATGGCACTAGAAAAAAGAATGAGTTTGCCAAGATTGTGAACAAGAAAAAGGATAGATATATGTTCGAATATTAATTTACATATATACACTGAGTTTAGTGATATTACCTCCCGCCTCATAGGACTACGGTAAATGAGTTAGAATAGGTCATAGGTTCGTCTCTATAATAAGTAAGTGATTATTTCTATTATATTAAAGCTTAAATAGTATTTGATTAATTTTGTATTTGGTTTAGACATTTAAACACCAAATATTAAAAAGTGCATACACTAAAAATACCAGACATAAAATGTTCAGGCACTAAAAACACTCAGTGATTTAATAAGAAGACCCAGATATTCATCTACTATAACACCCAGAAAAAAGGAAAAAAAATCACCCGACCGACCAGTCAGCTGGTTCAACCGGAACCGTGCTCGGTCAGACCAGAAAAACCAATTTTTCCAATTCATCTGGAAAATGCGGAATTTTACAAGAATTCCTGATATACTACTTTCACGCTAGCCCAAGCCCCCCAGCCGGGTTAGGCCGAAATGCCATCTTAATCATGTTTGAAACTTTAAACAATGGCCATATCTTCCAAAATGGACCTCCTTGAACTTTCTTAACCCAAAACTTATTGAGTACGGTATGTCCATTTAGCATTTCCTTCAACTGCTTAACTCGTCAAGTCTGAGCCAATTGACCAATGGCACTTGAAATGGATTCGCGGGATCATTTGGAACTTGACCTTGCTAACTATTCCCGGATTCGGTATTAATTACATCCAAACTCCTTAATGTGCATGTGTTCTTTTCTTAAAATAAAAAAAGTTGGATGTGTATGTGTTCTGGTCCGCGGTCATTGTTCCTTCTCAACTTACAAACTTATACTAGTGTGTTTTACATGCTTTGAGGTAGTCTAGTGATGACAACGTTGAAATAACACATGAGAAGTCGAGTGTTTGAACTTGGATGGAGGTGTAATCAGGGACGGGGCCAGGAGGGAGGCATATGGGAGACTCCACCCACCCACCCCCTAATTTTTTATTAAAAAAACAAATTTATAGGTAAATTTTATGATTTTTTAAAACTTCACCCCTCCCTAACTCTCGAAAAAACGAGATATATATAATTTCCCAAACATTGAGTCATGGGTCTGTCCCTAGTTCTAACCACTTGAATTTGTATAAATTTGTAAACCATGACAGCTTACCCTGCCTATGCGTACTGTTCTACTCCCACCGTCCCACAAAACTTTACCCACTTTCCATTTTTGGGTGTCCCACAAAACTTTACCCATTACCATGTAAGGAATGTACCATACACTAACGGACCGTTTGGTAGGAGATAATACCGGTTTTGGAGGCGATGCCGACTTCAAACTCTCCATTTGGTAGGGAAATGAGGAAATGAAAACCGGTTTTCACTCCGTACGGAAAAACCGAAGCCAAGCCTCCGACCCAATGGGAAAACGCCACTTGGAGTTGGCCAAAACCGG
>JAYMSL010002658.1:0-13846 GCA_036897195.1 Plantago coronopus | reverse complement strand
TGACCATTCGCCGATTCCAATCCAGTTTCGTCTGCCAATGCCGAACGGATAGGGGACTGTTACGTTGCCGCATTGGCTCGGACAGCCGGTTTTTGTGATGGTGGCAGCTTCTGAGATGCCGTTCGTGGAGTTTGTTGCTGCGAATGCAGCTCCGAAGAGAGTGATGATAGTGCAAAGAGCGTGCAGAAGAGGCTTGTTCGTTGCCATGATGTCACTAGCTCTAGGTACTGGCGTGGAATTAAGAATTATGCAGCTTGCAATACTTAATGGAAATTGTAATTGTTAATTAGCTAACGTAGATTATATACATGCTATTTTATGGTTTTCGATTTGATTTGGTCAATGGTTGGAATTTGTTGAGGTGGACGTGTAAATGAAGGTAAGAGTCTTGCCATCTAGAGTACTGCATATAATATTTAAGTTGATTAAGGTACATAAAACCTAATTTATCGAAACCCAACCTTTCGAGATCGACACGATTAATACGAAATGGATGCTAATAATCGAGTACTTCCTCCGTTTGAGGCAGAGCTTTTTATTCCGTTTTGTTGATTTATATGTTCCCAACTTTTATCACCGAGAAAAATGTTTTAAACAGTATAATGTTTTTTAAAAAATATATTTATTTCTGATATAATTTTGGAGTAATTTAAAATGAAATACCGAAATGATGACTAGATGGGAGGGAATTAGAAAATTGACATGAGGAATATTTTTTAATGGAATGATTACTGGTCAAATTAATATCCTCCAGCTAGCTCACCAACTTATTATAGAGTGCATAATTGCAAGAGACAATGTACCCATTATGCGGCTTTAGAATTGGTCAAAGTCGTATGCGTAATTTTCATGGACATAAATAGTTGCCAATAAGAATTTTGCCATGGTGATTGATAAGTCCTGTACTATATTGTGTAGAGTTTACACTTAAGTAACTCGTCGTCAACGCCGACTTCTGCGTTGGGAAAACGAGTCATTAAAAGCTTAGGAAATGTTTAATGATTTATGAACCAATCAATGTGCAGAAAATTGCATGCATGCATGAATTTCTAGGCTCAAATTGTTCAGTTCATTAGTGAAACAAGATGAAATTAGGAAAATGGTCTTAAAATGCCAGATATGATACGTTTTTTTTAAACGGCAAAATTTATTCAATTTACGTACCAAGGGAAAGAAAAGTATACGACGTGGTGAAGGCGTTAAACTTTAGCATAAGGCACAATCAAAATGACAAAATCTAATCTAAGTACGTAGAGTATTTACAATTATGTACGCTTATCTGGTTCTGGTCCACACATTTTTTTTCAAGTCTTAAGACCTTATCTCAACATTTTTCATTTCATATCCTCAAACAGGATTCAGTTCTCTGGTAGTATTGGATTCAAACACTCCATCTGATAAAATTAACAAACTTATTTTTTCTTCATATACATGCTCAACTTGCTACATTTCTTGGATCTTTAGTTGACAATATTAGTCTGCCAAAAACCTCAGATAATGTACATGCATGTCCTCCTAACATAGTACGAAACATCAGGCCGACACTGTGCAGCAATCTTGGAATGGAAAATTGGAAGTAAATATCAGCACATTTTCGAATGTACCAGTACTATAGCAAAAAAGACTTCTGGAGATTTGAAAAATCATACATAACTTTAGTTTTGTGAGGGTCAGAATCACTGGAGGATCTTGCCAAATCAAACAGTTGTCTTAATCTAATGTGTGATTGTGAGCCTATAGTTTACTTTCAGCAGTTGAAAACATTTAATAATAAGTCAATGAGAAGCAATACTCCATATTCCACCAATTTACTTAACATTTACGAAGTTTTTTTTTCTTTTTTGTCACATAGTGTTTACTTGATAAAAGAAAGACTTAATGATGATTACTTCAAAAATCATACAAGTTATTAGAATAGTTGAACTTTTACCAACTTGTTAGCAAATTAATCTCACTCTGACCATTTCTTGGAAATTATTGATGTAGGTGCAGGACTAAAAATATAGTACTGCAGAACTTGGCTAAGTGCAGCTCCATTTCAGCAAAGTCATCAATTCTTTATAAGACTCTTGTTAGGCAATTATTCTCAGTAGTACTGACCAGCATGTCTCTGAAATTTGCTTTCTTTCATCTCTGCTTGCTCCTTTTTCTTTGTGTGGCTTTGGCCACAATAAGCAACAATCTCATCTCCGAAGGTCCAACAATCACCAAGCCTAATTGCCCCAGCAGATGCGGAAACTTAACTGTTCCGTATCCTTTCGGCATTGGCATTGGTTCAGGTTGTTCCATAAGCCCCTGGTTTGATGTAAACTGCAACACCACATCTGGTACACCGACGCCCTTCATTTCCAATATCAACCTGGAGATAGTAGGCATCCGGGACGACAGAGTACTCATCAAGAACTGGGTTCGCACGGCCTGTTACAACCAGCTAGGCAACATCACAAGCCAAAACCGCGCTTCGATCAATCTAGCAGCAACTCCTTTTTCCTTTTCTGAGCAGAACAGGTATACGGTCGTGGGATGTGACGAATTTGCAGTTATTGCTGGATCAGAAGGACGAAATTTCACGAGCGGATGTGTAGCGTTGTGTTCCAGCCCTGATGATTTGGTTGAAGGCGAATGTTCCGGGATCGGATGCTGCCAAACTGCCATTCCGAGGGGTCTGCAGAGTTTCAATGCAACTCTTTTCTCTCTTGATCAGCATGTAAATGTTTATCCATTTGACCCTTGCGGTTACGCCTTTCTCGGAGATCCTGATAGCTACACATTCAGTGCTTCCGATATAAATGATGTCAATTTTCGGAACAGGATCACTGATAACGTGCCTGTGATTCTCGAGTGGGCGGTTGGGGCAGATAATTGCAGCGTGGTTCGAAACTCTAATAGCTATGTCTGTCAACAGAATAGCCGCTGTGTTGATTCTGCATCTGGTCTTGGTGGATATCGATGTAACTGCTCGGATGGTTATCAGGGCAATCCATACATTAGTCCTGGATGCATAGGTACTTTTTTGCTTTTGAAATAATCATCTATATATACTTATTGTCCTTTTTGCCTGGTAGTAATGAACTAAATGTGTTGCCTTTTATTTGGACAGATATAAATGAATGTCGAAACAATCCATGTAGTGAACATAGCGTTTGCACGAATACAGATGGTAGTTTTCATTGTGCTTGCAGAAAGGGATACTTGGGTGATGGTTCAAGAGGAGGGACTGGTTGCACTGCTGAGAATTCTCAGTTTCCTGTCATCAAGTTCTCATTAGGTAAATATCAAATCCTTTTCCATGAATTTCCATTCATAAATTATGGTGTTATGTACTAATCGCGACAAAACTATGCATGAGACTGAGAAAAGTAGTATATCTAGTCACTCTTACAAGTCTATATGGGCAGTATATATAGTTTCCAAGTCATGCATGTTTAGCATAGTGAGATAAGCTGAGTGAGTTGCTATTGTTATCATACATGTTTTTCACTTTATATAAACTGAGTAAGACGAATCTTGCAGGTATAAGTTTCGGCTTCCTGGCTGTGATAGTTGCAGTAACAGTGCTGTACTTTGGAGTGAAAAAGAGGAAGCTAATAAAACTAAGAGAAAAATTCTTCCAACAGAATGGTGGAATGCTGTTGAAACAGCAACTCTCTTCGAACGAAAGCAACATGAAATCCACCAAGATCTTCACAGCTGAAGAACTTCAAAGGGCCACCAACAATTATGCAGAAGAACGCATACTAGGTCGGGGTGGTTATGGTACAGTTTACAAAGGAATCCTACCTGACAAGCAAATCATAGCCATAAAAAAATCGCGGGTAATGGATATAGGCCAAATCGATCAGTTCATCAATGAGGTGATCATATTAACCCAAGTCAACCATCGAAATGTTGTGAAATTGTTAGGATGCTGTTTGGAAACTGAAGTGCCCACATTGGTGTATGAATATGTTTCAAATGGTACACTATATCAGCACATCCATACCAATGGTGGAAAGCCTTGGTTTACATGGGACAATCGTTTGAGGATCGCGACTGAGGCAGCTGGTGCATTAGCATATCTCCATTCTGCAGCTGCAATGCCAGTCATTCATAGAGATGTCAAATCTCCGAATATACTATTGGACGAATACTACACTGCAAAAATATCAGATTTCGGTGCATCAAGATTAGTCCCCATTGATCAAACACAAGTGGAAACTTTAGTCCAAGGAACCTTAGGCTATCTGGATCCTCAGTACTTTCACACAAGCCAGTTGACAGAAAAGAGTGACGTTTACAGCTTTGGTGTTGTCCTGGCTGAGCTCATGACATGTAGAAAACCACTTTCCAACACGGCGAATGAAAACGAAAAGAGTCTTGCAACGTTCTTTGTAATGTCAATTAAAGAAAACCGCCTTTTCCAAATTGTGGATCCTCGAGTGCTGAGGGAAGGTACATTGGAGCAAATTCGAAGCGTTGGTGATCTAGTGAAAAGATGTCTAAAGCTTCAGGGAGAAGATAGGCCAACAATGAAAGAAGTGGCCATGGAACTCGAAAGTTTAAGGAAGGTTTCTAAACATCCTTGGGCCGGGCAAGAAATTCAGGAAGAAGGTGTTGGGTTGATTAATGAAGAAGCATCAGATCTGTACACAGTTACATTGGATTCAACTCTTAGCCCTCCTGGACAGTTTTCTGGAACACACAGCTACGGAAGTACGCCTCTGATCAACCCTGTTCAGACCCCTCGTTAGCTTCGCAAGCTCATTTGTTAACTTTACTTGGTTTTGAAGAAGAAACTCCTTTGTGTTTTGATGTGCATTAAAACATTGTACTTTTTCCTTCTGTTTTCCAAGTATTTCTGTTGCTGAATGTTCAGTTTTACGTCGTATGTTTTTTACTGCACGGATCATATGTATCATACAAATTGAAATGATCATACTTTCATATTTGAACTGCATGATGCTAGCTGGTTATGTTCAAAAGAAGTGGAACAAGATTCTTGTGGAAGAAACAAGAAAAAAGCATACTTAAGAGAGCTCTTACATTTCTGATGTCTACTGATTACTGAAAACAGATTCACAAAAGTTTGAGTTAGCAGAACAGCATTACAAATTTCTAGTTAGTCAACAGTAATAAAATTCAAGAAAAAAGAAGAAAAATGCATTAGGATCAAACTAAATCGTCCCAGTAATCGAGCTTCAGATCATCCACACACACAAAAAGACTATAGTAGCTATACAGGCCCTAAAATGTATGAGCCAAGTAAACTGTGATGCATAAGCATCACAAAGAAACTGAGGAAGAATTTCAAACTTGTCAATCCCAACTCGGCTATCTATATACAATTACAGTTTAAGGCCATAGTAATCAACAAGAGCAGATATGGTAGGATATATTCTCTAACAATCGTGACGTCCACCTTTGATATTCATTCATTGATCAAAGCTTTATAGTATGATTTTCTGATTGATCATTGATGTCTTCTACTACATTTGCCAGAAAGTATGAAATTACAGCTAATTAAAGTTACTGCAAACTTAGTTGATTAATTAGGAACATTTGTATGCATTTCAGGACTCAGGAGGAACCTGAGGTTCCTGCTCAAAAGATAAACACTTATTATTTGTACTATAAACTTCGATTAAAAGATTTCGAAGATTTAACCTGCAGAGTAATGAAATTTGAAGTATATATACAGCCTAGCTTACAGGGATTTTCCCAAGGAGTTTTTACCTAACATGATTCACAATTTCTTACATTATTGGTCAAGTAACAGACAAATTCACTCTCCATATTCATGCATGTACACTGATTGGTTTTATGTCCCAAGTAAACCTTGACCTATTGGCTAACAGACAACTGTTTGTTTGGTAGTATATATTCTATAATGATTGATCATGATTGTGACCCTCAGCCATATACATAGGAATATAGGATTTTCCAAACTCTTCTAATGAAGTCTTCTCTTCTGTATATGCAACAAAAAACCAAAGCAACTATTTCCATTATTCTCAAATTGCTGCACCAAAAGTTGACTTCGGAATGATGTGAGGATCGGAGAACTAAACGCTAACTGTACACATTATCTTTCCTTGAATTACATCATTTTTCAGATTTCTTTGATAATCAATACAGATTCAGATACAAGGGTCATCTAAAGACATTCAAATTTTAACCTTTATATTGTTGCAGCATTTCACTCTCAGTATAGTGTTCATGGATGTATGCTATAATTGGCTTATTAATATCTTCAAGTTCTGATGAACCTTTTATAACTCTTGGATGTATTCTTAAGTCATAGTTGACTGATTACTACATCTTCTTTCCAAAAGTAAAGTCTCCCCCCATAAATTATGACAAAATGCTAATAGTGACAGTCAACTAATTCATTCCATATACTGTAATACTTTTCGGCGTTCTGACAATTTCTACAACCGTGTAGGTAGGTATCTCAGTGTGTATTCATCTCTCTATTCCACTCTGATAAGATTGTTGAGCTGGATGTTAATACTTTAGCATCAGAAAACTAAGGATGACAGGTTCTGGAAATTAAAATAAGCTAGGAACTGTTCTTGGTTTATCAATGGAACAACCATTAAAAATTAATCTGCTGGTTAGTCTGAACCTGATATGATGATGGAACCCAGGATCTCCTGCATCCTGCATCCCGTAGATACACACTCTTAAACATACAAACCAACCAATTCTAGCTAACAAAGCACAAACATCGACATATCAGCAAGAGATCACTCCGTGATAGGCCACCAGCTGAAGCCTAACCGATCCTCCGCAGTATCCTCTTGTACACACTTTGGTAATGCTAGGGCCACTCAAGGCGAGAGCCTACGCAGGGTTGCTCTCAAGCAGTTCAATGAATTCTTCTTTAAGCAAAAATGAAATAAATAGTCGACAAATTTAAATAGTTGTGACGCCCTAAACCTAATGGGTTAAGACTTAAGCCGATGTGCTAGAATACTCTAACAGTCTTGACCCACAACTCAAAAGATCCTCAAGTAAATCAATAAAAATTAAACAGGAATAAGGGGGTCTTATGAAATAAACAAAATAAATTATTGGACATGACTAGGAGGATGGAATCGGGTTCCATCATATGAAATATCAACTTGATCAGAAAGAGGAGACTCTCATATAATCAAAATCAGTAACAAACAAAGTCAATGTAATCACCGATTAAATGTTAAATCAATAAAAACTTGCTGCTTTAATAGCTGACTTCAGAAAGTTTTAATCTCAAACCAAGTTCCACTACAAAGTGTACCATTTCAGACAATGCTATCTACAATTACAGTTTAAGGCCATGGTAATCAACAAGCCTCTTCTGGTTACAGTTTGGACAATTATTACTCTCTGCGGTTCATTCACCAACACAGCCGCTGACACAACCAACATTTTCAAAGGTGCTTCCATCACAAAGCCCGGCTGCCAACGCCAATGTGGCAACATAACTGTCCCCTATCCGTTCGGGATTGGCCTAGGCAGCGGGTGTGGAATCGGTGAAAGGTTCGAGCTCACCTGCAACACCACATTTGAACCTCCACGTCTCATGAGTGGTGGCATCCGAATTCGTGGATTCTCTGATAACGAAATGCGAATCTTCAACAACGTGGCGAAAACATGCTATGACAGACTAGGCTCAATGTCGTTGGAAACCGACGCTCAGACGTCGGTCAGTGGACCTTACAGGTTTGATTTCGTAATCTCTTCTTACAAAATTGTTTGAAAAAACAGCTTGATTACAATAGGCTGCTTTTGAACATCAGGAAAGACAACACATTTTACTGCTTAAGACCAATAGTATTTAATTGAAAAATTAATCCAGTATGCCAAAGCCTAAAACTGTGTTAACTCTTAAATGCTAAATGTAAACCTGATAGTTTTTGAAAAGTACTGTTAGGAAAACTGGAATTATTCAAAGTGCTGGTTAATTTTGAAGCATGGCTATGGAACTGGCCTCCTAATTAACAACCAAATGCCTACAGGTTTTCGGGTTTGAACAGATTCATGACAGTCGGATGTGATGACATGTCAGTAATCAGTGGTTTTGAAGGCAGGAACTTTACCGGAGGCTGCATTACACTCTGCCGAAAGGCCGAAGACGTGTTAGGTGACTCCTGCTTGGCTGGAAGAGGCTGTTGCCAGACGTCCGTACCTAAAGGGTTTCAATTGTTTTTTTCGTCACTATTCAGCTTTAATAACCATACTAGAGTATCATCTTTCAACCTGTGCAGCTATGCTTTCCTTGGAGATCCCACTGAATTTCATTTCCGTGGTGCTCCGGATTTGTCAGATCCGAATTTTACTAACAGGATTAAAAATTCTGTTTCTATTGTGGTTGATTGGGCTATTGGTAATGCCACTTGTACAGATGCGCAAAACTTGAAAGATTATGCATGTAAGGCTAACAGTCAATGTGTTGATTCTGGTACTGGGTACGGTGGGTACCGTTGTGCCTGTATGGAAGGCTATGAAGGCAATCCATACTTTGATTCAGGCTGCATAGGTATTGACTTTAATTTATCAAGTCCATGTTTTCTTATAAATGAACTTATTTCACCTCTATCTAGGATCGAAGTTCAGACTTCTTGAGATGTTCTTTCGCATGCATCCTATGTTCAACAGTAATACCTTGTGAGCCATGTACATCAAGCCACATTACATTGACCAGTAACATCAAGCCAATTGTTTTTTTGCAGATATTGATGAGTGTGCAGACCCTGAGAAGAATGACTGTGCAAGTGTATGCGTAAATACTCCAGGAAGTTTCCATTGTTCTTGTCCTGATGGATACTTTGGAGATGGGAGAAAGGGTTGCATTGCTTATAACTCACAATTTCCAGTAGTTAATGTGTCTTTAGGTAACAATTTTTCTACAGTGATCTAGTTTCCAATTTTGATGAGGCATTTTTCTTCTTTCATGTATACAATGTTTTTTAATTCCACAAACAATGCAGGTATTGGATTTGGTTTCTTGTCCCTAGTTGTTGCTGTAACTTGGCTATATTTTAGCCTCAATAAAAGAAAAACCATTAAACTCCGGGAGAAATTCTTCCAAGATATTTACAGCTGAAGAACGATTGGAAGTTTGGTCAAGTGAAGAACGATTGGAAGTTCCATTGAATCAACCAAGATATTTACAGCTGAAGAGTTAGAAAAGGCTACTGACAACTACACAGAAGACAGAATACTCGGAACAGGTGGATATGGAACAGTTTATAAAGGAACTCTGCTTGATAAGCGCACAGTGGCAATTAAAAGGTCGAAGCTGATGGAGGAAAGTCAAGTGGAACAGTTCATTAATGAAGTAGTTATTCTCACCCAGGTCAACCACCGGAATGTGGTGAGGCTTTTAGGATGTTGTTTGGAATCTGAAGTGCCTTTATTGGTCTACGAGTATGTGTCAAATGGGACGCTCTTTGAACATATTCATAGCAGAGGGGCGATGACTTGGTTATCATGGGATAACCGTTTAAGAATTGCCTCAGAATCAGCAGGTGCCTTGTCTTACCTTCATTCAGCAGCCTCTTTTCCTGTAATCCATAGAGATGTGAAATCTGCCAATATTTTACTAGACGAGAATTACGTTGCAAAAATATCAGATTTTGGTGCGTCGAGGCAAATTTCACTTGACCAAACTGAAGTGACAACAATGGTTCAAGGAACGCTAGGATATCTAGACCCGGAGTACTTCCACACAAGCCAGTTAACAGAAAAAAGTGATGTCTACAGCTTTGGCGTCGTGTTGGCAGAACTCATGACGGGTAAAAGACCAATTGACATGGAAAGAAGCCAAGAGGAACGGAACCTGACAACATACTTTATAATGGCAATGAAAGAAAACCGGCTGTTTCAAATCTTAGATCCGCGAGTTGTGAGGGAAGGATCACAACAGCAACTCCATGCTCTAGCTGAACTTATCAAAAGATGTGTCAACTTGAATGGGGAAGATAGGCCAACAATGAAGGAAGTCGCGATAGAGCTGGAAGGTTATAGGAGGCTTATAGTCCATCCCTGGGCACCAACTGTCGATCCAGACGAGTATGTGGGCTTAATGAATGAAATCGAACTAGCAGATCTCTACACTGCGCCAATCACCCCCACTGATCTTTACACTGTCCCAATCAGTCCTTATGACAGCAGCACTGGTGGTTTCTCTGCTCAATACAGTTTGAACAGTGAGTCGAGTTTTCCATATCCTCGTGCAAGTAGCCCTCGCTGATGGAACTGTATGTCATGTAACAATACTGTTCTAGTTATGGTTATTACTTGTTTTAATTTGTCATTTTACGGTTTTTTTCCCCCCGAATCTGTGATTCTGTTGAATAAGATCAATATCATGTGATTTTTTTCTTTCTTTCTTTGGTTTGTACTTAAAGCAAGCTAAAAGCTCTCAACTCATTAGTAACAGAATATTTATCTTTCACTTGAGATCCACAAAAAATAGGCTAGAGATACACAGACCTAAAATGTAGAAATCAAGTAAAATGCATGGGAATGACCGAGAAAGAGGCAAGAAAAGAGACTTCTGATCAATCCTGATATAACCAAAAAAATAATACACTGAAATTAGCATGTAGTTGTCAATTTGTCATTGACTTATTATTAAACAGCAAAATTCTCTGCTGAAAGTAAACTCTAAAGTCTCCTAAAATGGCTAATTTGACTAATTGATATGGACATTTGGTAGCATATATTCTCTAATGATTGTGACCTTAATTTTTGTACTACGTATGCCAGATCAAAGATTTATAGTATATGATTTCCAGATCGACCTCTTAAACTAGATATGCCAGGAAGGATTGAAAATAGGGATGGTTCCAGCTGTTCTAAAGAGGCTTCAAGTCTGCAACAGCATTTGATCATGAGTATATATGATGTCAGGAGGAACCTAATGTTTTATGGAATCTGCAAATTTATTAACTTAGTATATAGTTACACATGCATTAGACATGCACAAAAGGAACATAGAGAGCAACATGTACTTATGACAAACATAACATCGGATGTCCAACCCAAACTGGGAGGAACCTAATGTGGATCTTTTGCAGAAGATTAACACTTTTATCATATACTCTAAAATTTGATCAACAAAATTCGATCTTGTTATCAAAAGATTTAGCCTGATTCATAAACACATAGCCTGCGCCCTGCTACATATATTGAACAGCTTAACATATGCAATGAACTCATATGCATATCCGGGAGAATCTGATTATTTCCTAACAGTAGTGGTTTAAGGCACTACTCTCCATGTTCTTGCATGTACACTGATTGGATATTTACATACCAAGTCAACGTTGACCATTACTATGGGACATGTTTACTTCAAAAGTACACTATAGATATCACAATCATTACTGATTTTTAAGGCCAAATGCTAACTGGCAACTATTTATGTCCCTGGAAACTAGTTTAGTACTATCAGAGAAGACCTTGACCAGTTCTAAAGCCGCATATTGTGCTCATTTATGTCTCTTGTGCCAATACACACCAAATTAAATTGCATCTCAATTATCCATGCTGGTACTGTGGTACTGTTCTGAGCTGGTTTTTGACCATTACAATTAGTTAGTTCAAGAGAAGTTGTGTAAAGCTGCTCATGATTAGGCACCAAACAAATAAGTTCGATTTTTAGACTCGTCTATCTAACTACCGGGTTTATGCTCTAGCTCGAGTCTAAGTTATGTAATAGTCGACTCAGCTCGTTTAGCTATTACAGTACTACTCTTACCTTTCTATGTCAACCTCAAGATAATTCCAACCTTGACCAGATCAAATTGAATCCATGTAATCACTAGTCATAGCATCACATAGATACAAGTAATGTACATTAGTTAAATAACACTTGCAGTTTTAAAGTGCATACAAATTGCACTACAAATTAAGTCTATCATTTCATCATGCCATCAACAACTACATCCATGGCAATCAACAGGCCTCTTCTGCACGTCCTCTGGACTATTACAGCCCTCTTCGGAGCCACATTCGCCGCCACAAATTCCACCACAGACACCACCAGCATTCTGAAACCCACCACCATCACAAAACCTGGCTGCATGAGCCAGTGTGGCGATTTAACCGTCCCCTACCCATTTGGCATTGGCAGTGGCTGCGGAATAGCTGAGTGGTTCGAATTCACCTGCAACACCACTTTTAACCCGCCTAGAGCCTTCATAGGAAGTGTTGAAATATACCATGTTTCCGACAACCAAATCCGTATCAACACCCTCGTAGCAAGGCGATGCTACGACCGGTTTGGTTCCATAATACTCGACAACACTGCCTCAATCACGCTCACAGGACCGTACACCTACTCGGATCAGAACAAGTTCACTGTTGTTGGATGCGATGATCTCGCCTTAATAATGGGCAACAGTGGCAGGGTCTTCACCAGCGGTTGTCTCGCACTATGTTCGAGGGCGCAGGACGTGATAGGCGGGTACTGCTCGGGGATCGGGTGCTGCCAGACGTCCGTTCCAAAAGGATTTCAGTTATATCTGACCGCACTTTCCACCCTGAGGAACCATACTGGAGTACAGTCGTTCAATCCATGTAGCTATTCGTTTCTGGGCGACCCAGCTGAATTTGAGTTCCAAGGAGCTTCGGATTTGTCAGATCCGAACTTTGTCGAACGTGTCAAGGCTTCCGTGCCAATGGTGGTGGATTGGGCTATTGGGAATGTGAGCTGTACGGATGCGCAGAACTTGGGAGATTACGCTTGTCGGGCTAATAGTCACTGCATCGATTCCACTGCCGTGCAGGGAGGATACCGTTGCGCCTGTGATCAGGGCTATGAGGGAAATCCATACCTGGATTTGGGGTGTACAGGTTCTATTTCTGTCTGCAACTGTTGTCTTTTTTCGATTTTGAGCATTTGTTAGACTATATCGATCGTAACATGTTCTCATAATCTCAATTCTCATGTAGATATATATATATATATATATAGGACATAAATACAGATTGGTGGAGTTACACATTTCTTATGGAATTAGTTTTTCTGTTTGTTGTAGATATTGATGAATGTGCCGATCCAAACGCGTGTGCAACTGCAAGCATATGCCTAAATACCCCGGGAAGTTTCAGTTGTTCTTGCCCCCATGGGTACACTGGGGATGGAAGAAAGGGTGGTTGCATCAACTCACAGTTCCCAGTAATGAATGTGTCTTTAGGTTAGTATATTGTCATGCTATGTAATATTTTGATTTGTGATTTCTTCTATAATTCCTAATTTGTTTGAATTGATCATTCCATGCAGGTATAGGATTCGGATTCTTAGCTCTAATTATTGCAGCAACTTGGTTATACTTTAGCCTCAAGAGAAGGAAAATAATAAAGCTCAGAGAGAAATTCTTCGAGCAAAATGGAGGTATGTTACTGAAACAACAAATGTCCTCTGTTGAAGGTTCCATAGACTCGACTAAGATATTCACAGCCGAGGAGCTTGAGAAGGCTACTGAAAATTACGCGGAGGAAAGAGTTCTTGGAAGAGGAGGATTTGGTACCGTTTACAAGGGGATACTACCTGATAAACGTGTGGTTGCCATAAAAAAGTCAAAGGTGATGGACGAGAGCCAAGTCGAGCAGTTCATCAATGAAGTAGTTATTCTCACTCAAGTCAACCACCGGAATGTTGTGAGGCTTTTGGGATGTTGTCTGGAATCTGAAGTGCCTCTATTGGTTTACGAATATGTCTCAAACGGAACACTCCATGAGCATATCCACAACAAAGGAGAAGTGACTTGGTTATCCTGGGATAATCGTTTAAGAATTGCCTCAGAGTCAGCAGGTGCCTTGGCTTACCTTCATTCCGCAGCCGCTTTTCCTGTAATTCATAGAGATGTAAAGG